>JABCRI010000494.1:0-22897 GCA_015143295.1 Tetracentron sinense
AATCGAGCTTGAGCCGAGCTCGAACATCAGTAAAACCTAGCAAGCAGAGCCCACACCTCACTACTCGGCTCGACTCGATATCACCCCTAGCCCCAACTTTAAATATTCATCAACTATGGTTAAATTCACTCATCCCTAGGGTTAAGCAATTAAAAAAAAAGGAGTGCTACCCCCAATCGAATTTACTCCTTTTTTTTTCAACAGACGCAAGGGTACATATAACACTTGGATTTATTTGATATTTTAATAGATTAAAATAATAATATTCAGGAAGTGTTTGACATTTGTAACCACCAAGTCGGGTATTTGGAAGATTTGTGACTGGGGCTAGCAAAGTTCTTTTTAAAAAAAGCAAAATCTTAACTTTAATTTATTTAAACTTAATCAGGGTTAAAAAAGAGACACGAGCTAAGATAGGAAATGGACCCAGGGTCTGCTAATCACTGCTTGAAAGAAAATGATGCTCAAATCTTTTGTCTGTCCTCTTAAGGTTATTATAGTACATTTGAGAGGGGAGGGAGAGAGAGAGAGAGTGAGTGGGAAGAGAGACCTTAGCGCGAGTAGGGGTGCACACAAGACAGGCTTGCTCGGCTCGACTCGGTTCAGTTTGATCAATCCGCGCTAAGCTTGAATATGTGGCTCGATCGAGTCGAGCCGGGCAGAGTTTTCAAGTTTGAAATTGAATCAAGCCGAGCTTGAGCCAAGGGATGTTCGATTCGGCTGGGCTCGATTCGGCTCGAGCTCAGCTCACTTGAATATGATGTAAGAAAATTATTTAGATATAGAAACAATATATTATATTATTATTTTTATTTAAAAATATTTTTAAATAAATCAAACAGAACTCGAGCCAAGCCAAGCTCGGCTCGAGCTTGAATCAATTTGAGCTCGAGCCAAGCTATTTGAATTTGAGCAGAGCTTTGAGTCAATTTTCCAAGCACCATTTCAAGGTGAGCTGAGCTGGTAGAACCCTAGAACCGAGTTCATTAGGCTATAAATAATGTTGTGAATAGTGTAGTGAATAATGCTGTGAATAGTGCTATAGACATAAGTCTTGTGAAGGCCAATGGTCATTTATGTAATTTGGTTTATTAGCAATAATAAGAATGATTTAAATTAGTTGAAGTATTATTGTTGGGTGTTTGAGATGAAAGAACAAGAGTATAAAATACTCTAAGTGTCAAAGAAGAGGGATGTCTTAATATACTTTAAACTTTAGGGAACTATTGTCGCGACCCAAAATACCCCCTGGGAGTTAAGGATACTTTGGCTCGTGATGTGCCAAGTCCAATCCCAAACCATCCTGTAATAATACTCAAGACATAATATAATATAATTATAAATAGTGTGGAAGCTTAAATCAAAGTGCGGAAGCGTAACTCAAAATTTCTTTTCTATATATATACTCTGTATTCCAAGTTGTACATACATAACAAAAGTAAAGGTGGACATGCCCACCTATCAAAATACAAAATGAATATCACTATCACTCCACTCAACAATAATCTAGTAGGGCCACCTATCTAGATCTCTATCCTCCTGTGGCTGTAATGGGATAGGCGGATCCATTTCTTCATCGTACTCTTCTTCAACCCATGGCTCCGGGTTGGGTATGTTGAACTGACCTGCCGACATAACATGTACGGCTGAGCATGAAATACTTAGTGTCGCGACCCAAAATACCCTCTAGGAGTTAAGGGTACCTTGACTCGTGACCGTCGTATCATACCTCCAGTATGATACATAAGGCACATGTGGAAACCTGTCAGAGTACCTGAATATACATAGCGGAAATGAAATACAATGCACAGCGGAAAACAAAATACTAAACATAGCGGAAGCAAAATGAATACTCCTATAACTTGGCTCAAGTAAGAACCAACAAGTGTACATGCGTGAGAAACACAAAAGTGGAGTGGACAAACCCCACACTCACATAACAAAAGACACAAGTTCTAAGCCGGTCGATCAACAGAAATCGAAGTCACGACTCCTATCTAAAGCACCATCGTCATGATAGTGATCCATGGAAGGCTCCGGGTCACGGTACTCTTCCTCGACCCAAGGTTCGTCGCCACACAAATCGAATGGAACCCGAGCACCTGCCGATCATAACAATATCGACTGAGCATGGAATACTCAGTGTATACAAACTAATAACAATAAAGCGGTTAGGCATGGAGCATACAAGACATGGAGAATGAAATCCGTAAATTCCTTAAAGCATGGAAACCGTGAAAACGTATGTGAGATAATAAAACTGTAACCGTGTGAGTCAATCGATAATCATAACCTTATGAGTTCTTGTGAGTTCATGGAGTTACTTAGAGTCATTATGATCCGTAGAGACATAGAGCATAGAGCAATAACCTTAGAGCATTTCCATAGAGCATAACCATAGAGATCTTAGAGCATTTCATTGTGATCCGTGGAGCTTGTGAGACGATCTTAGAGCATTATCATAGAGTTTCCTTGTGAGCATGGTAGGATCCTTAGAGCTTGTGAAACGATCTTAGAGAAATCATAGAGTTACTTAGAATCATTCATTATTCGTCTTTTCGTGAAAAACCTTTGTTTGTACTTGGAGAAATCCATGGAAACCATCGGTTCATGCGAGACATGCGAGCATATGCACTTAATAAGAGAAATCATCACATTTAAGCATAGAATCCCTTAGAGGTATTTTATCAAACACTTAGAGTGCATCATAATAGTAACCTTCATCCAAGTATATAATCACACCTTTTCATACATAAAATCAATACATAAAGATAGGGCATAGATAAGAAGAATCATAATTAGTAACTAGTAGGATTGCAAGATTGTAGTAGAGTGTATCTACCTTGGTGAAATCAATGAGTTTGACTCCCAATGGCTGGAACAAGCAAGAACAGTGAGTTCTTGGTTGGAAAACACCAAATGGAAAGGAAGAACTTGATCTTCCACAAGCTTGAACGATCACCAAGTCCTCTCCTTCTTCTCTTCTTTAAATCCCTCAAAAATAATGCACAAAGGGTTTGTGAAACCCTAAGGCACGAACCCAGCCCTTTTATAGGCAAAGGGTGATGGGTAAAGTCTTAAACACCCTTAATGAAGAAAAACTGCGTCTGACCGATCGATCGGTGGTATGGACCGAGCGATCGGTGGCTTCCGGTCGATCGGTGTTATGACCGAGAGATCGGTCAAAAACACGCTCTCTGGAAATTTTTTCCATACAAAAAAGTTAACCGTGCGACAGCTATCGAGCGATCGGTGGTTGACCGATCGATCGCAGGTAATGACCGAGCGATCGGTGCTCTGTTATGTCTGGACTGTTTTGACCATATCTTTTGACTCGCTCGTCGGATTTCGACGATTCAACTTGCGTTGGATCCGTCTTTCGAAAACGAACATTTCTGATGTTTCGGAATTTCCGATTTCTCCCTTATTTATTAATTAGACTACAAAAACGGCCAATTAGCTACGAAGGTGCTATTTATTAAGGATGAAAAAGTCCGGGATGCTACACTTAGCGAGCCAAAACTACTAGCTAACAGTGCTATCATAATTATAATATTACATACAAGTGCGTAAGGAAATACTAATCCCAAGTTCATGCTTAAAAACTCCGTCATGGAAAATCTTTCATAAAGCTTGTTCTTTTCATGGAAAACAAACCGTCTTATGCATGCTTATGAATTCTTATGAATGCTTATGAGACTCGTGTTTTCTTATGAGTTCTTGTGAACTTTCGAGTTTTTATAGCCTTTCTTGTGAGCTTACGAGTTCTTATGAGCTTCTTGTGAGCTTGCGAATCTTTGTGAGCTTATTCTTGTGAGCTTACGATCCTTGGAGACATATGCAAGATCTTAGACTTATACAATTCTTACGAGTTCTTGGAAGCCTTGCGACACTTATGATCGTTGGAGTTTATGCAAGATCTTGAACTTGATCCTTGTGAGCATGAAGTAACCGATCTTAGAATACCAACCCAAAGTTTGGCTTTGTCAATGTTTATGCTTCTTTCTTATGAATTGCCTAAGAAAAACCTTATTTATGATTCTTGAAATACATGCTTATACGATAACATTCACCTGCAAAACTTATCCTGCGTGGAGTGCTTGTGAACATCATCATGTATATATATATTGAAGCCTTAGCCTTAAACAGTTCATATGATGTCATGCAAGACATGTTAACATCATGGATATTTAGGAATCCTAGAACATAGAGCATTTTCATTCATTGCATCACATCATCAAGATCATGACTTCTAAACCTATCTCACCACATCATACATAGCATCATGATTTATTTAGAGATAATAACATTCACCTGCAATTATAGCCATATTAACCCTCTTATTGAAAAACCCCCAAATCATACATTTGTTATTTGCATCATAGTAAAGCTAAATCACCCATTAAATTATATTTTCCCATCTTTGTATGATAACAAAGCTAGATAGTAGGTTTACTTACTTCTTGATCAACTTCTATGCTGAGAAAACCCTTGAGTAGAATCCCTACTTGATTGAGGAAGACACTACCTTGATTTATGCTCCTCTTAATCTCCAATCCAAAACCCTCTTTGGAATCTCCCTCTTTCTCTCTCAAGGTCTCTATTTTAGGTTTAGGGTAAACCAAAACCTCCCAAAAGATCTCCTATTTATAGGCTAAGGGTTAAAAACCCTAAAAATCACATATTTCAGAAATTTGATTCCCGACCTACGATCGTTCGTAGCTCTTTTATGATCGATCGTAGGATGTCCAGAGAGTTTGCCCATTTCTGGGACTTTACAATCGTTAGTAGGTTTTGTACGATCGTTCGTAGGCTCCCTACGATTGTTCGTAGGTTGTTTATGAGCGATCATAACTCTGACATAAATTTTCCAGATTTTTACACTTTGGTATTTTGCGCATAAATTTTGACTCTCTTATCAGATTTTGACGATTCAACTTGAGTTGGATTCTTCTTTTAAAGGGGTCAGATTTTGACGATTCAACTTGAGTTGGACTCGTCTTTTAAAGGGGAACAATTTTGTCTGTAATGGACAAATTCTAATTCTGAGGCCTTAATTACATACAAGAGATCTAAAGCCGATTGGTCTGGAAATGCCCAGATTTTTAGTAATCCGACTTTGGAAATCCAACTTTTTACTTGACCTCGACTCAAAATATGGAAAAATGATAAATATAAACCTTGAAGAGGGTTCCAATGCCTTTTCAAAAATTCAAGAATCTCTCAATTTTAATAAGCGGTGACAAAACTAGAGCTTCTTAAGGTTAAGGGTATGCTAAGGCAAGAACCTTGATGATACTTAAGAGTATTCTATACTCTTACTCTAACATCCCATACACCCATAAACACTCATAACTTAAGAAAATAATCTTAAAGCTTTTAATACATGTTATAAAGATCCAGGGCTCTACATCCTCCCCCCTTTACAGAAATTTCATCCTTGAAATTAGAACATTTCATAGGTATAATAAGGGACAAAATTTACATGAAAACATCAATCATACAAACAAATGAGGGTATTTTTCTTTTACTTCAGCTTCGCGCTCCCATGCAGCTTCTTCTCTGGCACGATGTTGCCATTGAACGAGAACCAAGGGAATAACCTTGTTGAGCAAAACTTGATCTCTAAGATCCAAAATTTGAACCGACTCTTCCACTAATGTGAGATCCTCTCGGATTTCCAAGGGATTTAGGTCGATCATGTGAGAAGGATCCGTAATGTATTTCCGAAGCATGGACACATAGAGTACGTTGTGAATCGTCGCTATATAAGTGGGTAGAGTAACCTGATAAGAAACTTCACCAACTCGGGTGATGATTTCAAATGGACCCATGTACCTCAGATTGAGCTTTCCTCTTTTGCCAAATCTCATAACACCTTTTGTCGGTGAAACCTTAACAAATACCATGTCGCCAACGCGGAACTCAAGATCTCACTACGGGTGTCGGCATAGCTCTTCTGCCTGTCCTGAGCCGTCTTCAACCTCTCCCTGATGATCTTGACTCTATCTGCAGTCCGCTCGATCAACTCGGGAACCAATATTTTTCTCTCTCAAACTTCATCCCAGTATAGAGGAGATCTACAACTTCGACCATACAAGGCCTCAACATGTGTCATTTGGATACTCGCCTGATAATTATTATTGTAGGCGAACTCAACCAACGCCAAGTGATCCTCCCAATTGCCCTTGAAGTCCAACATGCAAGCTCGAAGCATGTCCTCTATAATCCGATTCACCCTCTCGGTCTGCTCATCTGTCTGAGGATGAAATGCGGTGCTAAAGTCCAAACGAGACCCATAGCGCTCTGGAAACTCCTCTAGAACTTTCGAGTAAATCTTGGATCTCTGTCTGACATAATACTTACTGGCACCCCATGTAACCGAACCACTTCTTTGATGTATAGTGATGCAAGTTGGTTCGAGTTGAACGTAGTCCGATAAGGCAAGAAATGAGCGGATTTTGTTGAACGATCAACTACTACCCATATTGCATCTGAGTTCTTTGCCGTCCTAGGCAATCCAACAATGAAATCCATGGAGATGTTCTCCCATTTCCACTCCAGAATAGGAAGGGATTACAAAAGCCCTGCTGGCCTCATATGCTCAGCCTTCACTTGCTGGCATACCAAGCATCTTGATACATACTCTGTGACTTCCCTCTTCATATTCTGTCACCAATAGAGCCCTTTTAAGTTCTGGTACATTTTCGTACCATCAGGATGCACAATGTACTTGGACCGGTGAGCTTCATCTAAAATTTCGCTTCTCAACTTCGCATCCGCAGGAACACATAACCTTCCTTTAAAGGTGATTGCTCCATTACTGTTCACGGAGAACTCATCACTACCCTTGCTAACCTTCTTATCTCTGTAAGCAAGTAGCTTCGCATCCAAATCCTGCAACTCTCAGATTCGAACTTAGATATAAGGCCCCACAATAAGATGAGCCATGACTGGCCCATAGGTGGGAATACTGAAACTGGTATCGAGGTTTGCCATGACCTCCAACATCTTCTGCTCGTGAATCATCATGTGAGCTACAAGTCCAGTAGGCTTCCTGCTTAAAGCATCTGCTACCACATTAGCTTTAGCTAGATGGTACTGGATAGAACATTCATAGTCCTTCAAGAATTTCATCCATCGACATTGTCGCATATTCAAATCCTTTCGGGAAAATAGGTATTTTAAGCTTTTGTGATCCGTGAAAACATCAAACGGTTCCCTATAATTGTAATGCCGCCAAATCTTTAACACGAATACCATCATGGCCAACTCCAAATCGTGAGTAGGATAGTTTTTTTCATGGTCCTTCAACAGCCAGAAAGCATAGGCGATGACATTCCCATGCCGCATAAGAACACATCCTAGCCCAATATTCGACGCATCACTATAGACTACAAAACCTCCATTCCTAGATGGCATTGTGAGAACATGGGCCGTAGTAAGCCTCTTCTTCAACTCTACAAAACTTGCTTCGCAGTTGTTACTCCAAGCGAACTTGGCATTCTTCTGTGTCAAATACGTGAGTGGTGCCGCTAAGCTGGAGAATTCCTCTACGAATCTCCTGTAATATCCTCCCAAACCGAGGAAGCTGCATATCTCGGTGACACTCTTGGGTCTCTCTTATTTCATCACTGCTTCTATCTTTGCTGGGTCTACTGAAATACCCTCAGCAGATACCATGTGGCCAAATAACGTAACTTTCTTCAAACAAAATTTGCACTTACTCAACTTGAGATACAGTCTATACTCTCGAAGAGTCTCAAGTGTAAGAGGAAGGTCTCGATTATGATCCTCTTGTGTCGATGAATATACTAAGATATCATCAAAAAAGATGATAACATATCCGTCGAGACAAGGCTTGAACACCCGGTTTATCAAATCCATGAATGCCGCCGGTACATTCGTTGGACCAAAAGCATAACCAAGAACTCGTAGTGCCCGTACCGAGTCCTAAAGGTAGTCTTTGGAACATCTTTGGCCTTGATCTTCAATTGATGAAACAGTGATCGTAGATCAATCTTGGAGAAGAACCTTGCTCCCTTCAATTGGTCGAACAAATCGTCTATCCGTGGCAATGGATAACGATTCTTGATCGTAACCTTGTTCAACTGTCTATAGTCCATGCACATCCTCATCAACTGATCCTTATTCTTCACAAAGAGTACCGGAGCCCCACGATGATACACTTGGTTGGATGAAACCAAGCTATTGTAACTCTTCTATCTGCTCCTTCAATTCCTTCAGTTCAATTAGGGCCATCCTATACGGAGCCTTAGAGATTGGAGCCATTCCTGGAGTAAGATCTATTGCAAACTCTATCTCCTTATCTGGAGGCAACCCCGACAAGTCCTCAGGAAATACATCCAAATACTCACTCACAATCGGGATGGCTGAGGAGTCTCGTGCTTCCGGTTTTGCAAGACTTAGAGCCGCTAGACGGGCTATATCGCTCCTTCGAAGCCCACGAAAGTGGAATGGCTTGACGCACTCCGACTTAAATTTCACCATCTTCTTAAAACAAGCAATGTGTCCGTGGTGTGTAGCTAGCCAATCCATCCCGAGAATAACATCGAAGTCTAAATCTTGGAACTCTAGGATGATCAAATCAATCGGTAATTCATACTGCCTGACTTGAACTACATAATTTTGGTATCCTCGGTCTGTATCCACCGACTTGCTAAGTGGAGTCGAAATGGTCAACTCTTGAGGTAGGCGACTTAGCTCAGACGCGAAACCTTTGGCAAAGCTAGGTGACACAAATGAATGTGTCGATCCCGTGTCGATCAGCATTCGAGCTAAACACTTGTTCACTAGCAAAATGCTTGTGCATTGTAATTAGCTACATCAAGAAGTTTCAAGCAACAAATACGTAGAGTATAGGTAGCATGGTATACACATAAGCATTAAAAAAATATAATACCCATTAATTCATAAGTGAATAATTTAGAATTTTGGTGTACCTTGCACAACATCGTCTGATGCCTGTGCGTCCCGCTCTGTCAAAGCAAAAACCCGGCCCTGGTTTGCCTTGCGACGCTACGGTGTGGTCTATGTGGGCTGTGCGGATCTAGATGCCGAAGCTTGTGAAGACCCTTGTGGAGCAGTCTAACGGATTGGGGGTCTGCTCCCCTAAGGTTGGACCCGCGACTGCCGGCGTGGGCAATCTTTAATCATGTGGCCCTACTCGCTAATATGGAAACATCCTCCAGATGCTCTTCGACACTCTCCAGCCAGGTATCTTCGGTCACAATAATCGCACTCCTCAAAACATGATGAGGATGGAGGTGACACATATCTGGTGCCTTGAGAAAAAGCGGGGTGAGGTGCTTGTGAAGTAGTAGGATGAGGTGCTGGTGGTGTAAAAGGAGGCCTTTGTGTTGGTGTAGGCCTAAGAGCTGGATAAGCGGAAACCCTGGCCCTCTTCTCCGGTGGTGTTGAGTCACTGGACTGATCCTTCTGCATAACTCTCCCATATATACTCTCTCTTCTCTTAAGAAACTTCTCTGAGTTCCCCTCGGCGATCCTCGCATTTTCCACAATCTCCCTCCAAGATTTTACCTGGAGTATAGAAACTCGGTCCTTGATAAAGGCCTTTAGCCCATTCTCAAATTTCCTGAGTCGAATCTTTTCTGTCGCGATCAAGTGTGGTGCGAATCGGGACAACTCAACAAACTTGGCCTCATACTCGGCCACACTCATATCTCTTTGTACTAGGGACATGAACTCCATCTCTTTCTGTTGCCTGACAATCTTTGGGAAGTACTGCCCATAGAAGGCATCAAGGAATTCACCCCAGTCCATGGCTCTCCTGCCCCAGCAGTGTCTCTTTGTCTCAATGCCGCTCTCCACCAATGGTCGGCTTCTCCTTCTATGATGATGGCAGCCTAATCTACTCTCTGTTCATCCGTGCAACAAAGAGCACGAAAGATTTTCTCCAGTTGCATAATCCACGCCTCTGCCACCATGGGGTCAGTAGTCCCATAAAAGGTAGGTGGATGAAGCCTTCAGAATGCCTCGAGTCCCAAAGTGTGATGTGGAGGAGGTGGATGCACCAATGCCATGGTAGTAGCAGGCTGTCGGGCTGCTAGCATGGTGATGGTTTTAACCATAGTATTTAGCAACTGAGATATGTCGGGTTGTTTATCACTTGATGGAGGGTCTCCTCCATTACCATTGTTTTGAGTTTGGTAACCACGACCCCGACTACCATGTCTCATAATAAATCCTGAGAACAGTAGCAGAACATGAGTCTATCTTGGAAACCAATTTCATTTCCTTTATAACTTCAAACTCATTCTGTATTCATAAGGTACATAATAGTAATACATCAAGGTATACATTGCAATAGATAAGCATACCATTTGTGGTTCTAGCGTAGGATACTAAGTTCGGTTGGGTTTCAACCGGTTACAGACTAAAACAAAATCATTAGTCTATATGTGGAATATGACTTATTTCTCATCCTAATGCCTTGTTTCCATCATGGTATCAGACTCTAAGTGACCTTAAAGAACTAAAGCCTAGTCTCTGATACTACCTTTGTCCCGACCCAAATACCCCCTGGGAGTTAAGGGATACTTTGGCTCATGATGTGCTATGTTCGATACCAAACCATCCTATAATGATACTCAAGGCACAACATAATATAATCATAAATAGTGCGGAAGCTTAAATCAAAGTGTGGAAGCGTAACTCAAAATTTCTTTTCTATATATATACTCTGTATTTCAAGTTGAACATACATAACCAAAGTAAAGGTGGACATGCCCACCTATCAAAATAAAAATGAATCTCACTATCACTCCACTCAGCATTAGTCTAGATAGGGCCGTCTATCTAGATCTCTATCCTCCTATGGCTGCAATGGGATAGGTGGATCTCTTTCTTCCTCGTACTCTTCTTCAACCCATGGCTCTGAGTTGGGGATGTCGAACTAACCTGCTGACATAACATGTACGGCTGAGCATGGGATACTCAGTGAGCCAAAACTACTAGCTAACAGTGCTATCATAATTATAATATTACATACAAGTGCATAAGGAAATACTAATCACAAGTTCATGCTTAAAAACTCCATCATGAAAAATCTTACATAAAACTTGTTCTTTTCATGCAAAACAAACCGTCTTATGTATGCTTATGAATTCTTATGAATGCTTATGAGCTTTGTGTTTTCTTATGAGTTCTTGTGAGTTTTCGAGTTCTTATAGCCTTTCTTTTGAGCTTACAAATTCTTATGAGCTTCTTGTGAGCTTGCGAATCCTTGCAAGCTTCTTGTGAGCTTATGATCCTTGGAGACATATGCAAGATCTTAGACTTATGCAATTCTTACGAGTTCTTGGAAGCCTTATGAGACTTATGATCCTTGGAGTTTATGCAAGATCCTGGACTTGATCCTTATGAGCATGAAGTAACCAATTTTAGAATACCAACCCAAAGTTTGGCTTTGTCAATGTTTATATTTCTTTCTTATGAATTGCCTTGGAAAAACCTTATTTATGATTCTTGAAATACACGTTTATGCGAAAAACTCGGTCATGCAAAACTTATCGTGCGTGGAGTGCTTGTGAACATCATCATGTATATATATATTGAAGCCTTTGCCTTAAACAATTCATATGATTTCATTCAAGACATGTTAGCATCATGGATACTATAAACACCCCAATTTTGCACTCCTTAGTCTCTTTGCACACCTCTAAAAACCCTCTTTTAAAACCCTCTTTCCACGTGCTTCGATTTTCAGAAGCGCCTCTGAGGTAAAAAATGATCAAAATGCCCATGGAGTTCAAAATGACCAAAATACCCCTAAAAAGTTCTGGAAAACTCCATTTTATCTAAAATATTTTTTTGGATTTTATCAGTTCAATTTCGGCTATTTTTGGGATCAAATCGGGCCTAAAATGGTAAAAATGTCCAAAATGCTCCTGGAGCGCAAAATGACCAAAACACCCTTGTTAAGTTCTGGAAAACTTCCATTTTATCTAAGATATTTTTTTTTATTTTATCAGTTCAATTTTGGCTGTTTCTGTGCTCAAATCAGACTTAAAACGAGAAATCGGGTTTTCGGTAAACTAGAAAGTGATGCACGCCGCCAAAAAATAAAAAAATTAATTTTTTTAAAAAAAGTATTCCTTAGAATATTCTAAGAATATTCCTTAGGATATTTCTTAGAATATCCTAAGGAATATTCCTTTGGAAATATCCTAAGGAATATTCCTTAGAATATTCCCTAGAATATCCTTTTTCGAAACCTATAAATACCCTTTACCTCTTCTTCATTTTTCACTCATCCTCTCTCCTTTCCTCTCTTCTCTCTCCTCTTTCAAAAATCCCTCTTTAGCATTTGGCGATCCCGGTAATTTGATTTCGAAGAATCATTCTCGGGAGCACTTATTTCAGAGACCTTTTTGGGTTTCCCGGAAGGTAATTTTTCTCCAAACACTAACTTTTGCTTTGTCTTTTAGTAGTTTAATTAGCCTTTTTAATTATTTTTTAAATTGCTTTAATTGCTTAGACTGCTTGCTTAACCTACCCTGTCGAACCTATGCCCGAACTTCGGTTCAAACATAACCTACCCTGTCGAACCTCTGCCCGAACTTCGGTTCAAACTTAGCCTACCCTGTCGAACCTCTGCCCGAACTTCGGTTCAAACCCTGGTTCAAACCCCACTTACCTTAGCCGAACCTTTGTCCGAACCTCAATTCAAACCCTGGTTCAAACCCCACTTACCTGTCGAACCTCTGTCTGAACCTCGGTTCAATCCCTGGTTCAAGCCCTACTTGCTTTAGCCGAACCTCTATCCGAACCTCGGTTTAAACCTTACTTGCCTTAGCCGAATCTCTGTTTGAACCTCGGTTCAAACCATACTTGCCTTAGCCGAACCTCTGTCCGAACCTCATTTCAAACCCTGGTTCAAATCTTATCAAACCCTAATCCAACCCAATGCTCATTGACATGAGCTAAAACTGTCCAGATGCTCCTTAACATGAGCTAAAACTGTCCAAATGCTCCCCAGTAAGAGCATAAAAGGTCTAAGGCTCCTGAATAGGAGCCCAAACCATTCAAAAACATCCTAACATCCAAAGACAAATCTCAGCCTATCAAACACCCACAATCCAAACAAAACAAATCAAACCATCAACTACCCATTTGGAACTACGTGTGGCTTGATTCCACTGATTGTAGATACGTAGGCAACCCTGATTTGGTTCAGCTCACCTAGGATAGAGCCCCTATCCTGTCCCTGCTTATTTCAACATGTACATTACTATTAATATGATATCTGCTTAGCATATAAATGAAATTTCAAGTTTCTATTATGGTTTCCCCACTTTAATTAAGACTTAGAGAGTAGGTAACCATCTCCGGATGGGAGTTTAGGTGTAGAGATCCGAATCTTTTTCATGTCTTTATTACAAGTATTAGGGGTATTATAGTCTTTGTGATGTTTTAATGTTTATGTATTTATATCTAACTGGTGTAGTGTGATTAGGGCTTAATCAAACTTGTAAGCAGAGGGATGTCATATCAAATCTTAAACTTTAGGAAGCTCTAGTTTTGGCAACCGTTTATTGGAATTGAGTGATTCTTGAACCTTTAGAAAGGTATTGGAACCCTCTTTGAGGTTCATGTTTAATGTTTTTTCATAATTTTAGTCTAAGCTAAGTCAAAAGTGGGTTTTCCGATGTTTTGTCTGATGGAATTGCAGATCAGTCAACTTTGGGGACAATTTGGTCCATAAATAAAGGGGAATTTGGAAATTTTAAAATGCTAGAAATGTTCCTTTTCGAAAGACGAATCCAACGCAAGTTGAATCGTCGGAATCCAACGAACGAGTCAAAAGTTATGACCAAAACAGTAAAATTGGTCAAAATCTGCAAAACACCGATTGCTAGGGATCGATCGGTATAAAACCGATCGCTCAATCAGAAGTAGCGATCAATCGGTCCAAAACCAATCGATCGGTATCTATCGACTGGTTAACTTTTTTGTATGGGAGAATTTTGTAGAGAGTGTGTTTTCAACCAATCGCTCGGTCAGAAACACCGATCGCTTGGTTGAAAACCGATCGATCGGTCATAACCACCGATCGCTCGGTCCTTCGTGTTTTTGCAGAATTTCAGTAAGGGCTTTTTGGTCTTTTGGTCCTCAACCCTTGGGGCTATAAATAGGGATCCTATTTCGGGGTATTAGAATACTCTACCTATTTCTAACCTAATTTGGTAAAAAGGGAGAGAAAACCTAGGGTTTTGAGAGAGAGATTTCTTGGAGAAGAAGAGGATAGCTTGGATATCGCAAGGAAAGCTTGGAGATCGTCCTCGAAGCTTCCCTAAATCATCTTGTGAGCGATTTGGATCCAAGGGAAGGATCCCTAAGGTCGATAAACTCCCTAACTCAACTTTATTAATGATGTTGGTGAATATTAGTATAATATAAATGATATTTAGTTTGTTTTCTCTAATTATGTATGGATTAAGCTTGTTAGAGATGGAAATAGGTTTATACTATGGATGGATTGAATGGAGGAAGGGAAATGCTATGGAGGATTGGGATGAATGTACGGATGTAGATTTTGATTTGGGTTGTGTGGATGGATTATGGTGTGATGGAATATGAAAGGGCAAAGTATCCATAATTAACACACTCTAGATGTTTGTTGAAATGTCTAAGAATGATAAGTATTAGTATGATACTTTTGACTATCAAGAAATTAAGTTAAATGAATATTGTGGTTGTTATGATAAATTATGCCCTATTCTCTTGTATGGTGATAGGTATTTGGGTAGGCCAAACCTTAGAGGAAAATCCTCCACGTTGGGAATTCTCTAACTAGGGAGATGTAACCTAGCGGTGTAGCACCCCAGACTTTTTCATCTTTAATGAATACCACCTTCGTAGCTAATTGGCCATTTTTATAGTCTAATTAATAAATAAGGGAGAAATCGGAAATTCCGAAACGTCAGAAATGTGCGTTTTCGAAAGACGAACCCAACGCAAGTTGAATCGTCGAGATCCGACGAGCGAGTCAAAAGATATGGTCAAAACAGTCCAGACATATAGAGAACCGATCGCTCGGTTCAATCAGCGATCGATCGGTCCATAACCGATCGATCGGTAGCTATCGCGCGGTCAGAAATTTTGTATGGGGAAATTTTCCAGAGAGTGAGTTTTTGACCGGTCGATCGGTCATAAACACCGATCGCTCGGTAGGCAACCGATCGATCGGTCATAACCACCGATCGCTCGGTCTTCGCGTTTTGCAGAAAATTCAGTAAGGGCATTTTCGTCTTTTGGGTGTTAAACCCTTACCCATAAGGGTTTGCTCGACCCTTTGAGCCTCATTCACAACCCTTAGACATTTTGAGAGATAGAGAGAGAAGAGGAGAAAGCTCTAACCTAGGGTTTGGTTTTGAGAAGGAAATCAAAGGGGGTTTAAGAACCATAGCTCACCCCAACTCAAGTTGCTTCAAAATCGAGGCTCAAGCTCGTGTGTGAACCATTCTCCAAGCTAGGGCAGCAACCCAAGCACGTTTTTGAAAGGGGTTTCTTCCCCAACTCAAGCTTCTTTCAAGCAAAGGCTTCATCTTTCAAGTTGGAGCTTCAATCAAGGCCCCTACCAAGGATCAAGCCTTGATTCAAGGTTAGTACACCCTACTAACTTACCCTAGCAATAAATCTAGGTTTTCCTTAAGTAATGTGATTTATGCTATTATGTTTGCCTCCCATATGAAATGTATCATCTCCAATGAACCTAAATAAGATAAGAAAAAGGTATGGATGTGTGTGGGTGTTGATGTGGCGATTGGATGCCGAGGTGTATGTTGGGTGATGTTTGTGATGGAAATGGTGGATGGGTACTTTACCAATAATGAACATACCTTGATTTTGGATGGAAAGTAGGCACTAAAAAGAAGAAGATGAACCATTAAGGAACCTTGCATGCTATGTGTTTGACAAAATGCCTAAACTAGGAATAAATGGACTTAATGAAGAAAATGGAAATAGAAATTGTGTAAATTCCTTAGGAATGATAAATTGCTCAAATGTGCTATATGTTGCCTAAATTCTCATACCACTATGTTAAGGATTGAAATGTCATATTCTTGTGATCCGCCCATTCAAGTATGTCATCATGATTACCACTATTGACAAGCACACAAGCACGCATGCATGCACGAATTGGGTTTTCCAAGAGTAATTGTGCATAATAAAGCAAACAAGGAAACAAGAACATGACAAGGAGGTTGGTAGCCCCAGGAAGGGTGCTAGCCTCTGGCTCACAAGTGAAATGCAAGAGAGAACATGACAAGGAGGTTGGTAGCCCAAGGAAGGGTGCTAGCCTCTGGCTCACAAGTGAAATGAAACAAGAACATGACAAGGAGGTTGGTAGCCCCAGGAAGGGTGCTAGCCTCTGGCTCACAAGTGAAATGAAACAAGAACATGACAAGGAGGTTGGTAGCCCAAGGAAGGGTGCTAGCCTCTGGCTCACAAGAGAAATGGAACAAGAACATGACAAGGAGGTTGGTAGCCCAAGGAAGGGTGCTAGCCTCTGGCTCACAAGTGAAATGAATCAAGAACATGACAAGGAGGTTGGTAGCCCAAGGAAGGGTGCTAGCCTCTGGCTCACAAGAGAAATGGAACAAGAACATGACAAGGAGGTTGGTAGCCCAAGGAAGGGTGCTAGCCTCTGGCTCACAAGAGAAATTGAACAAGAACATGACAAGGAGGTTGGTAGCCCGAGGAAGGGTGCTAGCCTCTGGCTCACAAGTATACAAGTCAAGAACAAATCAAGACATGAAATACAAGACAAGACACGACACACATACATGATTTGACCGAGACACGAAAAAGGTTTCCGAGACATGAGTTTTACCGAGGTTTTTGCATTCATACACGCATGTCAAGATATGGCTATGTATCTTATGCTTTCACTATTGCTTTAAATTAATATCTTGTATTGCTCACTGTTGTTATGTTTTCGCTATTGTTATGGTTAGCTAGTAGTTTGTACTCGCTGAGTATTCCATGCTCAGCCGTACTTTTATGTCGGCAGGTGCTGTGGATGTCCTCGACCCCGAGCCTTGGGTCGAGGAGGAGTATGTAGAGGAGAGGGAGCCACCTATCCCATGGCAGTCTCAAGAGGATGGGGACTTGGATGTGTGGCCATACCTCGACTACTGTTGAGAGGAGAGTGTTAGAGAGTTCCTTTTTGTATTTTGATAGGTGGGCATGTCCACCTTTACTTTGATTGTATTTGGTATATGTTAACTTGGAATACTATTTGGAGTTATAGAAGAAAAGAAAAAGTTGGCTTATGCTTCCGCACTCATGTTTAGTTTCCACGCTCTGATTATCATTGTATTATATTATGTTTAGCCTCTTGCATTACAGGATGGTTTGACAGGTACACGTAGTCACCTCTAAAGTATCCCTTAACTCCTAGGGGGTATTTTGGGGCGTGACAGAAGTGGTATCAGAGCTCTAGGCATTAGAGTCCCTAGGGTCACTTAGATGATTGAACAAGGTATTAGAATCACCTTAGAGAGTTGTATTCCAAGTATAGACTAACAAGTTAGTCTTAGTCAAAATGGGTTGAACTTCAACCGAACATAGAGTCCTACACTAGGAACACGGATTGTATGTTATGCTATTGTGTTATATACCATGTGTACATTATTTGTGTTGTACTTATTCAATGTGCTTGATGAATATGTATTAAGTGAATTGCGAAATTGTACTAAATGCGTATCCAAGTTAGACTCATGTTGTATTGTCGTTCTCAGGAGAAATCATGAGACGCAATACTCGGGGTCGCGGGTACAACACGAGGGGTAATGGAGGTGATGCTCCATCGGGTGATGATCAACCCGACTTTGCCCAGGCATTCGCATCCATAGCCGAGACTTTGGCTATGTTGGCGGCAAGGCAACCGGCCACCCCGCCTAATGCGGCACTTATACCGGCTCCTCCTAACCGAGCCCAAGCCGGGATAGAAGCTTTCCGGAGGATGAGGCCTCCAACTTTTTGTGGAAGCATTGATCCACTTATTGCCGAGGGTTGGATTCGGCAACTTGAGAAGATATTCTCGGTTTTGGCACCTACGGAAGTAGAGAGGGTCACATGGGCTGCCTTT
Organism: Tetracentron sinense; assembly: GCA_015143295.1. Taxonomy (NCBI): domain Eukaryota; kingdom Viridiplantae; phylum Streptophyta; class Magnoliopsida; order Trochodendrales; family Trochodendraceae; genus Tetracentron; species Tetracentron sinense. The sequence continues at coordinate 18,140 of JABCRI010000494.1, forward strand.
ATGCTTGAAGGCGAGGCCGACCATTGGTGGAAGTCTGCACTTCGGACCCGAGAGTTGACCCGGCAAGGCCAAGGATGGACATGGGGAGAATTCTTGGACGTTTTCTACAAGAAATACTTTCCGGTTGGGATGAAAGAAAAGAAAGAAATTGAATTTATTACCTTGGAGCAAGGTAATATGTCTGTAGCGGCTTACGAAGCCAAGTTCTCAGAGCTATCTCGATTTGCTCCACACATGATAGCTACCGAGGCTATGAAGGCCCGGAAATTCGAGAGGGGGCTGAAGGCCTACCTCAAGGATCGTGTCTCAATGTTCCGACATGAGACATATTCAGAAGTTGTGGACAAGGCATTGTTGGCCGAGTCGAATTCCGAAGAGTTCTTTAAGAGAAGAGGAATAGAGAAGGGACAGTCTAGTAGTTCAGGGGAGAAGAGAGCTAGGACTATGTCTTATCAGTTCGCAGGGCCGGCTCAGTCACAGAGGATGTACTCGGCACCACAGGCTCTCCGCCCTTTTACTCCACCGGCTTTTCGCCCGGCTACCTCGTATGCTCCTCGCCCCGCAGTGACTCAGGCTACGGGTTATACTCCTCCCACTTATTCACATGATGTCTGCACCCTTTGTGGAAGGAGGCATCCAGCAGGGGAATGTCGGAAGGCTACAGGAGGCTGTTTTCATTGTGGCGACCAGGGCCACATGATTAGAGATTGTCCCCGACGTCTATTGCCAGCTCAGTCTTCGGGGAGCAGGCCCCCGATTAGGCAGACATCTCAGCCTAGCTCTTCTCAGGCTTCGAGGGCCTCACAGTCTACCCGGCCTCCTCGCCCAGCCACTCAGGGTCGAGTTTTTGCTCTATCGGAGAGAGACGCACGTGCATCCGACGATGTCGTGCAAGGTACGCGAGAATTTTGAGTTTAAGTTGTATAAAATTTCTGTGGCTTGTTATGCGGTTAGTTATACTAAGGGTTACCTATGTATGATGCTTGTTACTATTTGAAATCTACTGATATTAGTTACATAATCGCACAGGCGCTTTATTAGTGAACGAGTGTCTCGCTCGAGTGTTGATAGACACAGGATCTACTCACTCTTTTGTCTCCCCAAGTTTTGCAAAGGGCTTTTCGACTGAGGCTACTCCGTTGGAGCGGGAGTTGACCATTGCAACTCCACTCGGCAAGTCGGTTGATACGGACAAGATATTCAGGGATAGTGTGGTTCAAGTGGGGGAGAATGAATTGTTAGCCGACCTTATCGTCCTGGGTTTCCAAGATTTAGACTTTGACGTCATTCTTGGTATGGATTGGTTGGCAAACCATCACGGGCATGTTGCGTGTTTTGAAAAGATGGTGAATTTCAAGCCGGAAGGGGGTAAGCTTTTTCACTTCCGAGGATTAAGAGAGAGGGACATTGCTCGCCTCGCAGCCTTGAGTATAGCACACCCAGAAGCACAAAACTCATCGGCTATTCCAGTTGTGAGTGAGTTCTTAGATGTGTTCCCGGAAGAACTTCCCGGATTACCTCCTGATAGAGAGATTGAATTCGCTATAGAGCTTGCTCCGGGTACCGCTCCGATTTCAAGGGCACCATATAGAATGGCCCCTATAGAGCTTGAAGAATTAAAGAAGCAGATTGAGGAGTTACAACAACTTGGTTTCATCCAACCAAGTGTCTCGCCGTGGGGAGCTCCGGTTCTCTTTGTGAAGAAGAAGGACGGGTCTATGAGGATGTGTATAGACTACCGTCAGTTGAACAAGGTAACTATCAAGAATCGTTATCCCTTGCCAAGGATAGACGACTTGTTTGACCAACTGAAGGGAGCGAGATTCTTCTCCAAAATTGATCTTAGATCGGGGTATCACCAATTAAGGATCAAGGCGGAAGATGTTCAGAAGACGGCTTTCAGGACTCGGTATGGGCATTACGAGTTCCTTGTCATGCCTTTTGGGCTGACGAATGCACCGGCGGCATTCATGGATTTGATGAACCGGGTGTTCCGATCTTACTTGGATCGATGCGTGATTGTATTCATTGATGACATTTTGGTGTATTCCCAGACACGGGAAGATCACGCGCGAGACCTCCGCCTTGCTCTGGAGATGTTGAGAGAGCATAGGCTATATGCCAAATTGAGTAAGTGCGAGTTCTGGTTAGAGAAGGTCGCATTTCTTGGACACGTGGTGTCGGCCGAGGGCATTTCGGTAGATCCAGCCAAGGTTGAGGCAGTCATGAGTTGGGAGAGGCCCAAGAGCGTCACGGAGATACGTAGTTTCCTCGGATTGGCAGGCTACTACCGGAGATTTGTGGAGGGATTCTCCAGTCTGGCTGCACCTCTCACCTACTTGACAAGGAAAAATGCAAAGTTCAGTTGGAGTGACCGATGTGAAGTAAGTTTCCAAGAGTTGAAGAAATGCCTCACCACAGCCCCTGTCCTTACTGTGCCATCTGGACCTTTTGGGTATGAGGTGTACAGCGATGCCTCGCATGTTGGACTCGGGTGTGTCCTAATGCAACACAAGAAGGTCATTGCCTATGCGTCAAGGCAGTTGAAAGAGCATGAAAAGAACTACCCCACTCACGACTTGGAGCTTGCGGCGGTCGTGTTTGCACTTAAAATTTGGCGACATTATCTGTACGGGGTGGAGTTCTATGTGTACACGGACCACAAGAGCCTCAAGTATCTCTTTTCCCAAAAAGAGTTAAACTTACGACAACGGCGTTGGATTGAGTTCTTAAAGGACTACGAGTGCACTATCCAATATCACCCGGGAAAAGCAAATGTGGTGGCAGACGCTCTGAGTAGGAAACCCTCGGGGTTGTTGGCTCACATGTTGGTGCGGGAATGGAGACTGTTAGACGATTTGGCAAATCTAGACATCAGTGTGAACGATTCTGTCCGCAGTCCGGTTTTGGCAAATGTTACAGTTCGGCCGTACCTTATAGACTTGATCCAGGAGTATCAAGCCACAGACACTGACTTGTTGGCTTTCCGGGATAAGGAAGTGGCCAAGGGTAGTACGGACTTCTCTCTCACTAGCCGAGGTGCTATTACATTCAAGGGAAGGCTTTGTGTCCCAGCCAATGCAGACCTTCGGAGAGAGATTATGGACGAAGCTCACCGGTCTAAGTATACAGTGCATCCCGGGGGGACAAAGATGTACCGGAACCTCAAGAGTCACTTTTGGTGGCGAAACATGAAGAGGGAGGTTGCGGAGTATGTGGCACGGTGTTTGGTATGCCAACAGGTGAAAGCAGAGCATTTGAGACCAGCGGGTCTTTTGCAATCTCTCCCTATTCCCGAGTGGAAATGGGAACATATCTCTATGGACTTCATCGTGGGATTGCCGAAGACGGTCAAGAAGACCGATGCTATATGGGTAGTTATTGATAGACTCACGAAGTCCGCTCATTTCTTACCATACCGGACTACATTCAACTCCAACCAGTTAGCGGAGCTATACATCAAAGAAATAGTCCGATTACACGGGGTGCCAGTGAGTATTGTGTCGGATAGAGACCCAAGATTCACATCCAGGTTTTGGAAAAGTTTTCAAGGTGCAATGGGCTCCCGGTTAGACTTTAGCACAGCTTTCCACCCACAGACCGACGGGCAAACCGAGAGGGTGAATCAGGTTATTGAAGATATGCTCCGAGCATGTATGCTAGACTTCAAGGGAAGTTGGGAAGATCACCTACCTTTGGTGGAATTCGCTTACAACAATAGTTATCAAGAAAGCATACAAATGGCGCCTTTCGAGGCTTTGTACGGAAGAAGTTGTAGATCCCCGTTGTATTGGGATGAAGTGGGAGAAAGAAAGATTTTGGGCCCCGAGTTAATTGAACAAACCGCGGATAGGGTCAAGCTTATCCGGGAGAGGTTAAAGACCGCACAAGATAGACAGAAAAGCTATGCCGACAACCGAAGGAGGGATCTTGAATTCCGAGTCGGTGATTTTGTGTTTGTAAGGATTTCACCGACCAAAGGTGTTATGCGATTCGGGAAGAGAGGCAAGCTTAGCCCGAGATATGTGGGTCCGTTCGAGATCATTACTCGAGTTGGCGAGGTGGCTTACCGTGTTGCTTTGCCCGCTCACATGGCGGCGGTCCACAACGTGTTTCATATCTCCCAGCTTCGGAAGTACATCCCGGATCCTTCTCACGTCATCGAGCTTGATCCGGTTGAGATTCGAGAGGATCTCACTTTGGTTGAGAAGCCGGTTCATATTTTGGATCGAAGAGACCAAGTACTTCGCAACAAGACTATTCCGCTAGTTCTCGTGCAATGGCAACATCACGCTCGAGAAGAGGCTACGTGGGAACGTGAGGCCGAAGTCAAGGCGAAGTACCCCGAGTTGTTTGAATGATTTTATGTATGACTTGTAATTTGTTTCAAATTGTTATGCTAAGTTGTTTAAATTGTAAAGCACGCATTGTCCAAATTTCGAGGACGAAATTTTGTAAGGGGGGGAGAATGTAGCACCCCAGACTTTTTTCATCTTTAATGAATACCACCTTCATAGCTAATTGGCCATTTTTATAGTCTAATTAATAAATAAGGGAGAAATCGGAAATTCCGAAACGTCAGAAATGTGCGTTTTCGAAAGACGAACCCAACGCAAGTTGAATCGTCGAAATCCGACGAGCGAGTCAAAAGATATGGTCAAAACAGTCCAGACATATAGAGAACCGATCGCTCGGTCCAATCAGCGATCGATCGGTCCATAAAATGCCTAAGTTGTGGGACTAGATAGGTAGATATAT
>JABCRI010000054.1:0-21070 GCA_015143295.1 Tetracentron sinense
CATTTCCTCACCCTTTTAGGTTTATAAATCTAACCTTGGGTTTCAGATTAAATATTAAAATATTTAACCTTACGAGTTAAGAGGCTTTGTGAGTGTGGCCAGACGGGTTTTGGTGACTCAACCAATCAGAACTAGCCAGAGCCAGCATTTTTCACACCGGTTAGAGCTGAGGGGTTTAAATCCATGGATAGGGTTTGAGTTTGGGCTCCCCGGTCTATCAGGTCTATACACACACATGTTAACTCTACATATATCATGTTAACTTTACCTCATTTGCTTGAAACCTGAACCCTGACTCCCCTCCCTCTACATGCTAACAAAGTTCGAATATTAACAAATTGGGATTATGCTTAGATAGAAAATCTCAACAATTTATCTTTGACTGGTGATCTTCTCCAGTTGTAACCGGTTTTTGACAAAACCGGTTACTCCCCTGTGGTCACCAAATGTCCCTTTTTACACCTCTTAACTGTGGTTAAGATTCAACTACCCCTAGGGTTCACCCACCTATATTTGGTTTTTAGAAAAAATATTTAAAATAAATTAACCCTAGGAGTTGGTAAATTTTAACCTCGGTTAACAAATTTTTTAATATTTTTTTAAAAAAACCAAGGATAAATGGGTGAACCTTAGGGGTGAGTGAATCTTAACCATAGTTAAGAGGTCTCAAAAGGTACACGTGGCCAACTCAGGACTGTAACCGGTTTTGGCAAAATAAAACTTTGTTTTAATGTTTGCTTTAATTCCCAAACCATCTCTTACCTTTGATTTAATTTCAAAACTACCTTGCTCATCTATCTATTTTGAACCACAGCCAATCGCGATTGAACTCAGGGATAGTTCAATCGTTCCTGTGGGTTAACACCTCGCTCTTACTTGCATCACACGTGCCACTAGCAAGTTCAATCGCACCAGCAGGTTAACACGTGTCCCTTTTAACTCCTATTAACTGTGATTAACTCCTTCCCCTCGCTATCACGTGCATCGCACGTGCCACCCGCTAGTATAAAAATAATAAGGAATGCTACACATACTCTCACAATCCTCACTCCTACCATTTTTAGATAATAAAACAAGATTTAACCATATTTCAGTTATCTTGGTTAAACAAGTGTTACACCTCATAAAACAAATGACTTTGTGTAAGTCATTTGTCCTAGCATTTAAAAAGTCTGAGAGCACGCTTAGCATTCAATAATGATAATAATAATAATAATAATAATAATAATTATTATTATTAATATTATTTGTAAGGGATAAAATTCGTAAAAAGAGTAAAAAGAAGGGGTAAAATAGGAATTTCTCATGCTAACAAATTCTAACAATTTAGCCGACATAAGCCTACTTGGGCTATGTGCTGGTTCTCTTGAGTGTTGTCTGACAGGTGACCTCATCATGACTACACAAGTCATGATGACTCCAAATACCTATAAATAAGCAAGAATCACCAGAAAGAAGGAGAGGATGGTGCGGAAGGCAAGAGAGGAAATAAAGGGCAGAAGAAGAAGAGGGAAGAAGGAGATCTGAGAAGCTTGAGTCATTCACACCCGCTAACCCCGACAGTGGCTAGCAGCGGCACATCACCTGATTCTCTCATTTTCCTTTGGTGTTATCCGGCTACTTGATGCTCTTTATGGCCTCACAATCTATTATGGTCACCGAATTCTCTCAAATAGGCCATGAATAGTGCCGAATCCGTTGTTGAGTTGTTTGATGTGAATAGTGCCAAATCCGTTGTCGCGTTGTCTGCTGTGAATAGTGCCAACTCCGTTGTCGCGTTGTCTGCTGTGAATAGTGCCGAATCCGTTGTCGCGTTGTCTGTTATGAATAGTACTGAGTTCGTTGTCTGTTGTGAGTTGCACAAGGTACCCGTTGTCTGATGCACAACGTATACGCTGTTTGTGCCTTATCCGAGCTGCGTTGTCAGAGTTACGTTGTCAGAGCTACGTTGTCTGTGCCTTATCTGAGCTACGTTGTCAGAGCTATGTTGTCTGTGCCTTGTCTGAGCTACGTTATCAGAGTTACGTTGTCAGAGCTATGTTGTCTGTGCCTTGTCCGAGCTACGTTATCAGAGTTACGTTGTCAGAGCTACACTGTTTGTGCCTTATCCGAGCTGCGTTGTCAGAGCTACGTTGTCTGTGCCTTGTCCGAGCTACATTGTCTGTGCCTTGTCCGAGCTACGTTGTCAGAGTTACGTTGTCAGAGCTACGTTGTCTGTGCCTTATCCGAGCTACGTTGTATGTGCCTTATCCGAGCTATGTTGTCTGAGCTACGTTGCCTGAGCCATATTCTTTGTGCCTCCTGAGTTACAATCTCCAGAGCATAACACCGGAGCTCATCCTCAAGCGCATATACCTAGTGACCTCACGATAAGTATCTCTATACTATTATGTTCATATGTTCATGTGCTTGTGCCTTATACTGACTTTATCATCGGAGCTTATTTCAGGGTGCACACCCACCCCCTCAGACTCATTCACAGGTGGAGTTTTGCTAACATTCCTCTATCAACTAAGCAGCTATAAACGTGTGGCGTGTACGAGATTTTTCCCTTTCAAAATGGCGCCGTCTGTGGGAAAGAGGCAAAGGAACTTAAACAATCGCAAATGACGAGCGCCTTCTACGTCTGAATGGGGCTTTCACTGCATGGCAACAATCAAGAGGTAATTATCAAGTGCATTCTCATCCTCAAGTGATTTATCAATTGAACTGTCCAGTGCATGCTCTAGTGAATTTTCAATATCAAGTGAATTTTGAAGTGACTTATCAAGTGAAAGATCAAGAGAAACGACCAGTGCCATATCAAGTAAAAAACATTGTGAATGCAATGTCAAATGATGTCTTATCTGATATGTCTGAAAACGGTGATGGGACACTTGTAGCTTCTTAATAACATGTCATCCGAGCAAGGTGTCTTACCACACGGTTCAATACATATCTAAGCATGATGCTTACTACGGGACCTTTGTGACTCAGTTAGATGCATTGCCCGTAAAGCGACCAATTGACTTATTTTTATGCAAAGCCATCTGATAATGGTGTCATGATGCCCCGTTACGAGTCATTCTCGTGAGATAACATTTGTTTATATTTATGATGGTTTTTACTGCAAACTCATCCGTGTGTTTATCAAGTGAATCCTTGTGTTCATGCAGCTTCACGTGTTCATGCCCCTTCCCGTGCTCGAAATACCTAATAACTTCATTTTTCATGGTATTGTGATACATGTACATTCCCGTGCTCTCTGAACATGTTCTGAGGCACTATGCACGAGAAGCAATTGCTCTGACCTGACTAGGGGCTGATACAAGCTCGTCTTCGCTGGCACAAGCTCGTCCTCGTTGATGAAAATTCCTCTTTGTTGTTCGCAAGCTCGGCCTCGTTGTCAATGATTCGCTCTAACTCCTCGGCGAGCTCTGCCTCCACAACATCAGTCTTCATGCGAAAGCACAACGTATCAGTGAGAACGAAGCATCTACAACGGAAGAGAGCAGAGAGCGGAACACAATCAGTGTCTGCGGACCAGGTAGATCCATGTTCCTTTTCACGTTCTAAGCAACTTACTTGTTTGTTTGTACAACATGTAGGATATCATTTTTGAGAATTTTACCCATGAAGTATTCTCGACACCTCGAACGGAGTCCAAGGCACCGAGAATGGGCTAAGTGTAAGGGATAAAATTCGTAAAAAAGAGTAAAAAGAAGGGGTAAAATAGGAATTTCTCATGCTAACAAATTCTAACAATTTAGCCGACATAAGCCTACTTGGGCTATGTGCTAGCTCTCTTGAGTGTTGTCTGACAGGTGACCTCATCATGACTACACAAGTCATGATGACTCCAAATGCCTATAAATAAGCAAGAATCACCAGAAAGAAGGAGAGGATGGTGCGGAAGGCAAGAGAGGAAATAAAGGGCAGAAGAAGAAGATGAAGAAGGAGATCTGAGAAGCTTGAGTCATTCACACCCCTACCCCGAAGGGCTATGCAGGCGGCCACTCACCTGATTCTCTCATTTTCCTTTGGTGTTATCCGGCTACTTGATGCTCTTTATGGCCTCACAATCTATTATGGTCACCGAATTCTCTCAAATAGGCCATGAATAGTATCGAATCCGTTGTTGAGTTGTCTGATGTGAATAGTGCCAAATCCGTTGTCGCGTTGTCTGCTGTGAATAATGCCGAATCCGTTGTCGCGTTGTCTGTTATGAATAGTGCTGAGCTCGTTGTCTGTTGTGAGTTGCACAAGGTACCCGTTGTCTGATGAATAACGTATACGCTGTTTGTGCCTTATCCGAGCTGCGCTGTCAGAGCTACGCTGTTTGTGCCTTATCCGAGCTGCGTTATCAGAGTTACGTTGTCAGAGCTACGTTGTCTGTGCCTTGTCCGAGCTACGTTGTCAGAGCTATGTTGTCTGTGCCTTGTCCGAGCTAAGTTATCAGAGTTACGTTGTCAGAGCTATGTTGTCTGTGCCTTGTCCGAGCTACGTTATCAGAGTTAATTTGTCAGAGCTACGCTGTTTGTGCCTTATCCGAGCTGCGTTGGCAGAGTTACGTTGTCTGTGCCTTGTCCGAGCTACGTTGTCAGAGTTACGTTGTCAGAGCTACGTTGTCTGTGCCTTATCCGAGCTACGTTGTATATGCCTTATCCGAGCTATGTTGTCTGAGCTACGTTGCCTGAGCCATATTCTTTGTGCCTCCTGAGTTACAATCTCCAGAGCATAACACCGGAGCTCATCCTCAAGCGAATATACCTAGTGACCTCACGATAAGTATCTCTATACTATTATGTTCATATGTTCATGTGCTTGTGCCTTATACTGACTTTATCATTGGAGCTTATTTGAGGGTGCACACCCGCCCCCTCAGACTCATTCACAGGTGGAGTTTTGCTAACATTCCTCCACCAACAAAGCAGCTATAGACGTGTGGCGTGTAAGAAAATTTTCCCTTTCATTATTATTATTATTATTAGGACGTGTCTACCATAATAAGGGCAACTTGGTGAAGCCATGAAGGCAACATTGTTTCCAACGAACTAAGGAGGTTGTCTCGGTACTAAACTAAATACCAAAAACAGGGTGCTGTTGTCCATTTGGTTGGGGGATGCCGAGTCCTGGCGTCACTCGAACGTTTTTATGACCTCATGGTATTCCATTCCATTAGCTCAGGAGTCCTGCTAGCCATTATAGTGAACTGGTATGGTTATAATTAGATGGCTAACCTCAATATATTTCAAATCAAAGCCATAGGATTTATTTAAGTATTTTAAAACAATCAATCCATTCCCTTGTCAAGCTTATAATAAGAGATTTAACTATGAACCAGACCTCTGGTTGAATATCAAACCGGAGCAATCCAAAAACATGACTTGACAGGGGTAGTTTTGGAAGTACAGGAAAAATTTTGGGGTTGCTCCTCAACCAGAGCTCCTGTTTATAGTTAAATCTTTACTATTATAATGGGAGAGGAATGCGTAGCCTGAATTTTCCGAAATTCTTAAACTACCCTTATATAAAACAAAACTTTAATTTAATGTTTTACTTTAATTCCCAAACTAACCTCATTTATCTATTTAAAGAATAGAATCACAGTTAATTGCGATTGAACTTGGGGAGAGTTCAATCGCACCCGTGGGTTAACATGTGTCCCTTTTAACTCTTATTAACTATGGTTAACTCATTCCCCTCGCTCTCATGTGCATCCCACGTGCCACCCACTAGTCTAGACTGGTGATCTTCTCCAGTTGTAACCGGTTTTTGACAAAATCGGTTACTCCCCTGTGGTCACCAAATGTCCCTTTTTACACCTCTTAACTGTGGTTAAGATTCATCTACCCCTAGGGTTCACCCACCTATATTTGGTTTTTGGAAAAAATATTTAAAATAAATTAACCCTAGGAGTTGGTAAATTTTAACCACGGTTAACAAATTTTTTTAATATTTTTTTAAAAAAACCAAGGATAGGTGGGTGAACCTTAGAGGTGAGTGAATCTTAACCATAGTTAAGAGGTCTCAAAAGGGACATGTGGCCACCTCAAGGGTGTAACCGGTTTTGGCATAACCGGTTACAACTGGAGAGGAATAGGTGCCAGTATAATAATGTTTCATTCCGTTTTAGCAATAGTCAATGGCCTCGGACTTACCAAAAAGGAAAATTGATCCGGGTGGATACCTTGGCGGGTCAGGGAGAACCACCCACTCACTCATTTTCTTCTTTGATCAAGAAAAGTATGAAATGCAATTTAGAGATCTGGTTTGGTCCTTAGTAGTCAAAGATTGTATTATTCATGAGCCTTGGCTCAGCCCGACTCCAGGTAGCCATGGCCCATGGGTCGCCCGGACTTTCTGGACTAAATAATTTACAGATGACAAGTAGTCCATTGACTTGGTTATTTACCTTGGCCTCGGATTGTCTCCGGCGAGGCCAGAAACATTGTGCGACAGTTGGCGAAATAATGGGGAGAAGTCATTCCATTTTCTCCCCATAATTTTGACTTCTCCCCATTTGATATCTCTCACCCTTATTCCCCACCACTTGTCACCTATTCTATGGAACCCCCAGATAAGCCCTTTCTGGAGAGACAATCCAAGGCCATTTACCTTTGCAACCACCTTCTCCTTCAGCATATATGTTTGTGTGTATATATATATATATATATATTGAATTAGTCTTCTTTTACATGAACTATGCAGAATAAGAACTAAGACGTGAAAAGCAAAGATTAAGGTTTGAATTTCAGCGAATAAAGTGATCAAACTTATACCTCGTCTCATCTGTACCACCACCAGCTCTGCCGATGCAGAAAACACCAAGTTCCCAGGTCGTCCGGCTGACCCAAAGGAAACAAAATTCCAACTCCCAACGAGGGCTTATAAAATCAAATTCCAATTTATCACCTGATTACAGTGCTTGCTCAAACAAGTCCCATCAGAACAAGGAACCTGCACTGAACTACATCAAAACTGCAGTCAAGAAAGTAGCCGGCCTGTTCACCACCTTTCTCTTTCGTCGGCGAAGAAAGGCCACCAAAGGAGATGCACCTGACGGCAGCCAAAGATACCTCCTGTATGTTCTGCTCTCACTTTGCTCATAATTAGAGAGGAGATTCACAAAACCAGCATAGCTCACAGCTCCTATGCCAAAAACAAGAACAAATTACCACTACCCATGAACCAAATAGTTATGCATATTTTGGAAGCACTACAAGCAATCACATATACAGATATACTATTTTAGATGCAAAATCATGAGCAATTCATAACTAAGTTTGAAGGATTATACTGTAGCCCAATTGGCAAGAAGCTAGTGTACGAGAAAATCATTTAGTCTAAGGAAGTTGGGATCTTGTCTCGTGCTATAAGTGCCACAGTTCAGATCCAATAAAAATTATCTTTCAACTATCCTATACACTAACGAACTTCCTCGCAACCTGCAGTTTCAACAGAAGTTTCCACGGGAAGCTACAACAAGAGTTCGAAGAAATCCAAATACTCTGGTTCCCATGGCTCTTCCAGCAGTGCAATTGCACAGGTGGGGACAACAAAATTCTCCATTGAAGAGATCTATAAGGCTACTGATAAATTCTCTACAGCTAACAGAATTGGGGATGGAGGTTTTGGAACGGTCTACAAGGGGAAGCTCAGGGACGGATCTATTGTTGCCATAAAGCGTGCTAAAAAGGTGAGCAATGATCTCATGAAATTCAGGAGGTGAAAAGTTGCATTTTTAAACGTATAACATATGTGAAAAGTAGCATCAAGTTGGACCATTGTCGTTGTTAGACACCTCTTGGATGGGCCATCGTCAAAAAATCATACCCATCGGTTAGCTTATCCTCCCCCAGTTCAACGAGCAAAAACAAAATATTTGTTTCAGAGTCTGACAAATCCACCAATATGTTGGAGGCTAAGGAATTTTAAGATTCCTTTACTTGTATGATATTGGGGCTATGTGGCATCCAAGAGGTAGGCTAGGTAGCATACCATCTGAATCATTCCTATTGACTGATAGGTTGGCAATGTGTATGGTACACTGAAAGGGCAAAACATAATTGTGTCTGCAGACACAAATAAAACTCTGGAATCTCCAGCCATTTCTTGTGAAGAAGAAGAATTTTTTAGATAAATGAGATTCTTCAAAATTCCAAAAGAAGTGTTAGAAGCGTGGCTGCAGGATTCCTTACCATTAGTATGCATAATGACTTAACATTTTGTGGCAGAACATATCTGACAAGCGCCTATCAACAGAATTCAAGAATGAAATCCTAACCTTATCGAAAATTGAGCATCTAAATTTGGTTAGGTTTCTTGGATGTTTGCAACAGAATCTGAAAGATTAAAGTAATTAGTAGGAAAAGGGAAGAAGAAAAGAGAAATATCATAATTGAAACGATGTGGGAAATTAAAAAAAAATACTTACTAAGGATCTGTGGTGATTGCTAATGGAGTTTTTTTTTTTAAATTATAGCCAAAATACAAACAATCCAACTGAGAATTTTAGTAATTCTCATGGTTGGATGCTACCAGATTTATCACAAGAGTTTTTTTTTTCTTCAGTTGCATAACCCTAAAGAAAAAAAGAAGAGAGAAACTAGAACTGGTATGATAAATGACAAAATATGCAGTTTAAGCCACTGATTCGACTCAAGCAAGTTAAACGTCCTTCCATTACCTCATTTCACTAGAAAAGGAAGTCAGTTTCATTAAATTAGAAACAAAGAAGAAAATAAAGTACTCTAAACCCTCAATGTGAATACTGGAATTCATCATTTCCCTTTCGCTTAAACAGACCTCAGAATTATCCTGTGTGTGATTGGTCTACTGTCAGGATCCATTGGATGTTTTGACTAGCAATCAAAGACTTTCCTACTATGGTGGCTAATTTTGTATGATAGGCTGAATAATTGATCAGATATTGAAAATAATCTTACTTGGAGGAAGTGGAGATTACAATGGGATGTGTGATGCAGGTTCACGGGGAGATGGGCTGGAGCTGGCAGAACGACTGGACATTGCAATTGATGTAGCTCATGAGGTAGTACAATCTAATGTTATTTCAGGTAGAATTACAAGACTAATTGCCATTTTTAACTCAAACATTTAACGCCATAGGAATTCTTATCCGTGGAACAATTTAGAGGCAGAAAAAACATATACTGCCCAGCAGAGGTCAATGTGTAGGTTTAGGAACTCATTGCTTATAACTACATGGATCTTTTAGGGTGTGTTCGGTTGGTGAGAAAGTGGGTGAAGGAAAAGAAAATAAAATAAAATAAAATAAAGTAAAAGAAAAGAAAATAAACTTAAATTTTCTTACAAAACAATCATCAAAAGATGGATAACTGTTTTAGAAGAAAATTTATCACTTTTTAAGAAGTGCAAGAAAATAAAAGAAAATAAAAGTATGTTTCTTACATACCATATGTAAGAAAAATATAACAAAACATATTTTTCTTTTCCTTTCCTCTACTTTCGTACCCAGGTTGTTCTGAAAACTCATGATGATAAGGAATAACCCGAAACTTCCGATACAGGCTAGTTTGATAAATGCCTATTTCTCCCAACGGTGTAGCATGGGAACTTAATATAAAAAACAAAGCACATAAAATCAGCTTTTAGGTACTCACATTGAACTGATGTGAGAGTCTCCCCTTTATGGCGAAATTATTTCTTTCGAAATTTTTTAAGTCTCCCTCATAGTCCATATTAGGACTCTGTGGCTCAAATATATATATGAAAGCATTCACAATGCTAATATTGGCTTGTTTAATTGATAGATCATCCAATCATACACAGAGACATAAAAGCATCGAACATTCTTATCACAGATAAACTCCGGGCCAAAGTGGCAGACTTTGGGTTCACACGTTTGCGTGCAGAAGATCCGAGTGCAACTCATATTTCGACGCAAATCAAAGGAACCGCAGGCTACTCAGATCCCGAATATCTCAGGACATACCAACTAACTGAAAAGAGCGATGTGTACTCCTTTGGAGTATTGCTCGTAGAACTAATGACTGGAAGACACCCAATCGAACTGAAAAGAGATGTCAAAGAGAGGGTTACCATAAGATGGGTAAGTATATCAAGCATCCCATTACAACAAGAAGGAACTGTAAAGTGAATTGTTCTTTCTGTTCCGATAGAATATGCCTCAACTCCTAAAGTCGATAATTAACTCGTTGAAATTTGCACAAGACATTCAAATTGCTCCAAAAACATTAGCAATCCAAAACAACTCATAAGATTTTAGGAACAAGCCGTTATCCAGTCACAAAACTCCCAACCTGCATACACCAGTGAACAAGTCACGACTCGAGTCAACCATTATTCAGCTTCAACTTTATATCCTCTGAGGCACACGACTTAGGCAAATTAATTTCCTCATCGTAATAATTTTTATTTTCACTCCATATTATCTATTTGTGCATGGTTTGTTGTATACAATAGCTTTGTTTTTTGCGCATTAACTCAATACATAGGCACATTAACCTTAGTCAAAGAGAGTATGGATGGCCTGTTCAAGAGGCTGATGCGTCCACAATTCCATAGAAGATGTAAAAATTGTAAAAAAATGATTAAAAACCAAAATAGTATAGAAGTAGATAATATTCAGAAGAAGAAAGAAGTACAATCTAGAAGTTGAAAATATATATGGGAAAAGTCTCAAACATAGTCTGATGGCCACAAATACAGGTCTAAAAACATCTGTGAATACATGCAGAAAGTTCGAAACCTTTATCCATAACTGAGCTTTGTTGCAGAGTTTCCAACACCAACAATTTACTATATTGTATAATCCTAAGCATCCAATCAGTTGTTAGCAGTACTGTAACCAGAGAAGTATAAAATAATTTGCCAAGTCCAAAGGTTAACTGAAGCAACTTGATGATTTTGGCAAGACGAGTTGGACAGTTCCTGCCTTATAACTAAAGGCAAAAGGCAAAATTCATTATAAGTGAGCGTATTCTGATTTTCTCTCCAAGTTTTAAAAAAATTACTCTCAGAATTTCTGTTAAGTTTCATGCAAACTGTTGTAGTTACATCAGTTTCAGATACTCTAATATTCTTGTTTTGTGGTAAATTGCACAATGATCAGTATCTATATCATTTTATTTGCATCCCAATCCATTTTTTCTTCAAAACAGCTCTACATTTGTTTGGTTTCCTATCACAAACCCTAAAGTTCAAGTACGCACAAAGAAATCTCATACAGATTAAAAAAAAAAGAAAAAGAAAACGTCTGTGTATGCAGGCAATGCATAACTGAAAGTAGGAGACGCAGTCCTAGCAATGGATCCAAAACTACGGAGATTTCCGGCAGAAAACCTGGCAGTGGAGAAGATCTTTGAGCTTGCTCTGCAATGCCTCGCATCTTCAAGACAGTTGAGACCCAACATGAAGAAATGCGCCGAGTTATTGTGGGAAATTCGAAGGGATTACCGAGATATCGGGTTCTCTTCCTCATCTTCTTCTTCGACTTCTCACCATTCTGCAAATCTTCTCAAAAGATAAGTAGAAGCGAAGAATTTCTCCATGAAATCTTACGGTTTGAAGATCATGAAATCTGTAAATTTCTTCTCGAAAAGTGAGGACTTGTGGAGATTTTCATTACTTCTATTAGACTATTTCTGTAAAAAAAAATAAAAAAATCCGTTATTATCCCTTGGAAAATGGAAGGAATCCAAATGAGTGGAAGAAAAACAAATAAAGAAAGGGAAAAGAAAAGACTAGTGGGCTTCGAGGCTGTTTGGCGCGTGCAACATGAGACACAGAACATGTGTGCCCTTTGATTTTGACTTCACCTCATTTGATATCTTTCTCCTTTAAAAACGCTCCCTGCCCAGTCCGTTTTCTATTTTTTGTTTTTGAAAACAAAAATTTTCAAATTTTTACATAAAACATGTGTGGTAAATATGGTAAACATGTTTATACTTTTTGTTTTTAAAAATTAATAAAAAAGAATTTTAAGATCAAAGAAATTTTTTTTTTTTACTACCTCTGTTTTTTAAAACAAAAATAGTAAACACAAACCCACTATCACCACCCATCACCACCAATATAATACTACCACCATCTACCACCACCACCACTACTCACCACCCAACATCACCTCCACCGCCACCACTACCATCGCCACCACTACCATCACCACCACCGCCACCATCACCAACACTCACCACCACACTACACCCACCGACATCATTCACCACCACCACTACCACCACCACCACCACCACACAGCACCACCACCACCACCACCAATGCCACCATCACCACCACCACCACCATCACTACCACCATCGCCACCGCCACCGCCACCGCCACCACCGCCACCAATGCCACCATCACCGCCACCACTGCCGCCACCGCCACCGCCACAACCACCACCACCACACCACCACCACCATTACCAAGACTCACTACCACACTACACCCACCGCCATCACTCACCACTACTACCATCATGAATTGAAATTATTTAATCATATTTATCAAACATATTTTTTTGTTTTTTTTTTAATAAGTAACCGTTACTAATACCAAACGCATTTCCTATTTTAAAAAATTGAAAACAAAAAATTGTTTCTAATTTTTAAAAATAAAAACAGAAAAATAGAAATGTATCCAAACGGCCCCCTAATGATTTGTGGATGCCCGAGCGCCCAGCTCGGGCAGCCACCAGAGCTAATCTTTTTCCTATATAAAAAGATGCTTTGTGTCCCTAATATCATAATACCCTGTGTTTTAAAACACGATGATAACTTGGATAGACTCGAGACCTCGTCGAGTTGAGTTAATTTGAAACTTTGGTCAAAACTCGATACCTGAAATTCAAAAAATATAATATATTTATTATTATTATTATTATATTTATAATCTAAATTAGAAACTAATAATAAAATTATAGTTAAATAATTGATAAACAAACTCTTCTCCCAACAAAAACTCTCATTTTTTCCCATTAAAACACTTTTAGTGTAAGTAATGATTGAATCAATCAAGTAGAATTTCAAAACATATTACTATTATTCTTCTATTGTTTACTCCTAATTAATTTTTTTATCAATACAATCAAGAGGATGGGTTTTCATTGTTGTTTAAAAGAGCAATTATTATAAACTTACAGAAAATCTGTTAGACATGACAACATGTCATGATGTCAAACCCTTCTTTAATTTTCTTACGCAGTTGCTTCAGTTTCATTTTCATCACTACCTTTGACGTGAAAACACGGCAAAAACCTTTCTCTTCCCCTGAAACAAAAACAAGCACGCTCTCTCCAAAGGTTAAAAAGATAGAAAAGAAAAACTCTCTTCGTATTGTAATCTTCTCAACGCTCGTGAGAAGAGAAAAAACTCCATCATGTTGCACACACTATTCCGTCGTAACCATGGCGATGAAGAGTTGAAGCTCTATAAAGCATAGAGCAGAACCTCCTCTCGGCTTCGATTTCTCTTTGAATGGCAGCAATCACCACCCTACACCCCTAGTAGATCTTTGTAACTGGACATGCTAGCAGCATCTTCGTTTGGACCTCCCATCGAGATTCTTTGATCTCTTTCTTTCCATTTCTAAAGATTTTATTAAGGTTTTAAGGATCTTCCGAAGCACTTGACTCGGTTGAGTCGAGTCAACTCGGCCGATTCAAGCGAGTTTCTAACCGATTTATATGATTCCGAGTTTTCAACCGAGTTGGCTCGAAATCCGGTCGATCTGAATCAACTCGACCAAAATTTTAAAACATTGATAATACCCATTTAAAACATCGAAGCACGGCTTGAATATTATATTTGAAATAATATTATATATATAAATATATATATATAATATAATTATTATATATTTTTTTTATATATAATAAAAATATTATTATTATTACTTAAATATCATTTTTGAATAATTCAATTCGATCTTAAGTCAAGCCGACCTCGAGCCTAGCCGAGCATATTCGAGTCGAGCAGAGCTCAAGCATAAATAATTTTTTTTTTCAAATCCAGCCAAATTCGAGCATAGATGAAAAAATTTCAAACTAAGTTAAACATGGCCAAGCCCAACTCATTGGGATAGGAGTTCTTGCTACTCATCACCTGGGGGAATGGATCCCGAGACCACTCTATTGAGAGAGGCCACACCCCACCTAGGTTAGTGACATTTGATAAGAACAATTTCGGAACTAAAGAAATAAATTTTCATTTATTCTCAAAACAACCAACTATTGGTTGGAAATTTTTTTGAGAGAAAATGCGGATCATGAGGCACTTTTTTCTCAAGAAAGTTATTGACCAAGAAAAATTATATTTTCTATCATATTGCTTAACTTTTCACCATTTTCCTCTCAACCAAACACAAGTGTGTTCATTTGCCGAGAAAGTGACAAAAAGTAAAATAAAAGTAGATTTTCTTGCACTTTTATTGTATTCGAAGTTCAAAAACACACTTTTATTTTCTTGCACTTTTTCTTTGGTAAATTTGGGTATCCTGAGCCCAAACTCAGACTAGTCTCAATTGATGCATAGTTAAACCCCTCATTCCCTACATTTGATATTGAGGGAAGCCCAAATAGTGACAAGCTGTCCCTCCAAAAACTTCTTCCATCTTTTGATGGTTATTTTGAGAGAAAATTTAAGTTTTTTTTTTCCTTCTCTCTCTCTCACTTTCTCGCCAAACGAACACACCCTTATTAAGGTTTGCCCATTTTATTGGGGGGAGGAAGTCTTCTAGGTTATAGTGAGGTTGTTGTAGCTAGGGTTTCTCCATTTTACAAGCGAATGTTGCCCTCATAAATGCAACTACCTCTCTATTAAGAATTAAGACATTAAGGTGGCGTTTTGTAATACTAATCTAAATAGGGAGAGTTTATTTCAAAATTGTGTTTAGTTGAACTTGAGATTGTTAAGTTGAAGGTTAATCTAGAGATCTACATCTTTTTGAAGTAGAGCTTATCAAAAAGTAGTAAGTGAGCTACTTTTTTAATAAGAGGTAAAACCCCTACTTCAAAAAGATGTAGACATCCGATTAACCTCAACTTAACAATCTAAAGTCTAACTAAATATAATTTTGAAATAAGCTCACCCCCTATATAGACTAGTGTTACCAAATGCCACCTAAGATTTAAGGCTATAATTGGGAAGAATTCTTCCCACCAAAATACCATTTTTGTTAACCCTAAGAGTGAGTCAATCATAACCAAAAACTCTAAGAGTGAGTGAATAGTTGATGGGTGTTAAAAGAGGGGGGCATGGACCAATGACGATTGAACATTTAACTACATAGTCAAATGTGACGGTAAGTTAAACATTCCCCATTTTATTAATAAAGGTAATGACAATTAAAAAAGAGAGGTGACTATATAATCAAATGCTTTCCCATTTCATTTCCTTTTAATTGTGGTTAAGCTTAACCAACTTAAAGATAATAGTTTTTCTTTTCTTTTCTAAAAACCAAAGTTAAATGGATGAACTCTAGGGTTGAGTGAATCTTAACCGGTCAGTGGGAAATAAAAAGGGAGGCATGAACCAATGGGGACGGGGCATTTTACTACATGGTGCAAATCCGCACCAAGTTAAGCATTTTCCTAAGAGAGAAATTTTGAGCTGGAGCTCTGCTTCACGGTGTTGAAGTGGAGCTCCTCTATTTACACATGAGCAGTGGCACGGTTGTAATTAATGAGGGAGGTAGGGCAATTTGCCAACAGACTTACAACATTGCCACCCTCTCAATGTCGCCATGAAGCAGAGGTCCTCTTTGTATTTAAACAGTTTTCCTAAATAAAGTAAAATAAAAATCTTAAACACACCTTGAATAACCATTGTGCTTACCCAGGATTAACCATACAAGAACCTCATGACACCAAATTGGCAAAGCCTTGAAAACTAAATCGGTAGCAGATTATTGACTGAAGTGCTGGGAATGACAAAAAAGTATGGATTTGGGGCGTTGACTGACCTCGACAATAACGAATATGATGATGGCTCAATGATTAATCCAAAGATTTATGATCACAAATAATTGCTGCTAACGACAAATATGTGGGATATATATCTTTTTTATCTTTATTATTATAACGCGAGAGGCACAGATGATTTTTTTTAGAAATTCTCAAACTACCCTTATATAAAAAAATATTGATTTAATATTTTATTTTAATTCTCAAACTTTCCCCTGCCTTTGATTTAATGTTTTACTTTAAATTCCAAACTAACTCTTGCTAATCTATCTATTTAGAATCGCAGTCATGATTGAATTCGGGGAGAGTTCAACCGCACCCATGGGTTAATGTGTCCCTTTTAACTCTTATTATCTGTGGTTAACTCCTTCCCCTCGTACTCACGTGCATCGGATGTGCCACCCGCTAGTTGGAAGTAATGACAATTCATTCGGTGACTAGTCCAAAGATTTAGGTGTCAGAGATGGTGGACTACTCAGAATTTCTCAACAGCATGTTGGGCATTCTGACGCCTGGAACTAACAGAGACCAAATACCAAGCCTTCCAAAGCAGTGTTACACTCAAAACACAACAGGACATCAGCGATTCTCTGATCTTGCATCTAGAATAGATGTATCAGTAAATGGATCATTGTAACACAATCATAAAGAATTCAGCAAACAAGTGGATTCATCAGTGGCATGCATCAAGAAAACTCAAATTGGTAATCACTAAAAGTACACCAAACTATTGAAATCATCAGATGGCACACAAAATACCCCACTACAAAGAGTCCGAAAAACTGACAAATATACGAGTCACCTACTAAGTTTTGAGACCTTAAAACTACAAACCAGCATAGATGATCAAATTTAGGCCCCATTACGCTGAAGGTGAAGCAGATCTGGGTGTAGGAGACCTTCACCTTGATCTGGAATGCAAACTCGCACTGGCACTTTGCGACAGACTCCTCCTTGAGCTCCTTCTTGGTCTAGGGGAAACACTCCTCCTTGGTCTAGGGGAAACACTCTACGACACACTCCTCCTTGAGCTCCTCCTTGGTAACACACTCCTCTTTGAGCTCCTCCTTGGAAACACACTCCTCTTTGAGCTCCTTCTTGACCTAGTGGAAACACTTTGTGACACGCTTCTTGAGCTCCTTCTTGGTCTAAGGGAAACACTCCTCCTTGAGCTCCTCCTTGGTGACACACTGCTCTTTGAGCTCCTACTTGACCTAGTGGAAACACTTTGTGACACGCTTCTTGAGCTCCTTCTTGGTCTAGGGGAAACACTCCTCCTTGGGCTCCTCCTTGGTGACACACTGCTCTTTGAGCTCCTTCTCGACCTAGTGGAAACACTTTGTGACACGCTTCTTGAGCTCCTTCTTGGTCTAGGGGAAATACTCCTCCTTGGTCTAGGGGAAACACTCCTCCTTGATGACACACTGCTCTTTGAGCTCCATCTTGGCCTAGGGGAAACACTTTGTGACACGCTTCTTGAGCTCCTTCTTGGTCTAGGGGAAACGCTGCGAGAATAGCTCCTACTTGAGTTACTCATAGGCCTGGGTGATCCACTGCGTGAATAGCCACTCCTCGAGTTCCCCCTTGCCCTTGGCGAAACACTACGAGAGACTGAATGGGAGTTTCTTCTTGTGTAGGAAGGGGAGAGAGAATGGTCCCGTGGGGAGTGGTGCCTGGAATCATAGGGAGAGTAAGTCCGGTCTTGCCTGCCTACCGGTGACCCGCTGTAGGGAGAACGAGATCGTGAGAGGGACCTGCGCCGACTGTAGTAGGGAGAGTAGGATCGATCCCTATCTCGTTCGGACGAATAACGGTTTCTATGGTAAGGAGAGTTGCTGGGAGATGGACGGCGCACTGTGTCTGTCATATGATAGAAACACAAGGAAATTAGATGAAGCTGAGCAACTGCCAAACTATAAAAACATGGAAGCAATCTTACCGCCAATAGTTTTTTAATCCAAGCTACTTACCAGGGGTGGTTGGTGTTCGGTCTCTACGCCTCCTTGCCTATATTAATTAAACAGATAAGAACCCAGTCCGTGAGACAATGGACTTAACAAGACCAACCGAGATATGAAGAAATTCATATAAATTTGAAGAGTAAATACAAATGAAAAATAAGACTTCCAAGTAACTAATAGCAAACATAAACAGAACATGTTAAATTGCTCAAGGTTGCCCGAGAGGGGCTTCTGGCTTCTCCACTACTTGTCCCTTATTCTATGGTTGCTTTCGCTTCGCCAGAGACAATCCGAGACGTTCGGACACTTTTTTTTTTTCGTAAACTCAATAAACACCACAAGGTGATTAATGAAGGCAATTGAAGGAAACACTTACACTGAAGGTGTCCCAATCCGAGGCCTTGGGACACCCTCGGTTACCAAAATTATAATAAAAATAAAAATAAATAAAGCACACTGCTTCAAGAAGATACTTACCGATGTGGATTCCCTCACTAAGTTGTTTAATGCATCATTCCACTCATGTGGAGCCTTCTTTCCGGCCATGGTCCGAGCGATAGTGTCAACTGCCAGTGGTAAACCTTTGCATTCTAAGGCAACCCGAACAGCTAACTCAGGTATTTGATGATGAGAATTGAGAGTCTCCTTTCCAACAATCATTTGGAATAGATCCCATGCTTCATTCCAACTCAAGCATTCTGCTTTGAAATTCTTTTGAGCCAGCATGCGTAAACTCACGTCTTGGGACCGAGTAGTGATTACTACCTTAGATTTATTTGTACGGTTGGGACGAGGAATTCCAACATCTTCAAAATCAACTGGATCACATATGTCATCCAACAACAATACAAATCGTTTCTTACTCAAGACATTAAAGATGACTCTAGCACGCACTCCATCATGACTCTCGTCTTGTGACAATTTCAACCCCAACCTCTCCCCGATGCTCTTCTGAACCTTCCTCACGTTTGATTCTTTGGACACCTCGATCCATATCACCAAATCAAAATCATGGCCGGTTCCGAGAAACTTGTTATTGATTTTCTTCAAGAGTGTCGTCTTTCCAATACCTTCCATGCCATGTACTCCGATAATTCCTACCTCATCTTCTTCTGTAAGGCACTTCCAAACATTCTCAAGCAACGAATCCATGCCCACAGTCGGTCTGCAGGGCATTTCTTCCACCTTAGCCAGAGCCAATGGATCAGCCACTTCAATGAAATTCCCATTGGTTATTAATTTATTCACGACTGTTAGCTTTTCGGCTACTCTCTTTCCGATCTTGTAGCTGGAACAACAGTTCATGGGACAGCAACCTCCAAGACACATTGTTGAAATCCGTTGAGAAGCTTTTTCTATAACTGGTTCCACTTCAAGTTCAATTTCGTCGACCATTTGGAGCCAGGTTTCCACTCGCTCTCTGGGCTTCATTTGTTTTTCATGGGCTTCGTTCACCTTTCTCTTCATCTCATCCCTTTCACCCTTCAATTTCCGCATTTCAGACTTTAGGGAGTCGAGATTTTCTTTGAGTTCACATATGTAAACTGCACGTACTGCACCGCAATCCCATATCTTAGAGAAGATGGCAACGATTGGGCTCAGAAGAGACATGGCTAGTTTTCAAGAGATTCTAAGTTTAGTGGTAAAGGATTTCAGCCAAAGAGAGAGTTTAATTACAATCCAATGCAATTAGCTCTTGGATTTAATGAAGCGATTTTGGGGTTGGGGAACTGGGAAGTAAGTAAATACGCGCTTCTGGAGGGTCTGATCAAAGTGCTGAAATCTCCACCACTTTGCTAACCAAAAAATTTAAATAAAGGAGCCAACATTTAAATAGTACTTGGTATCTGGCAGACTGGGGTCCACCCGCACAAATTTTTGGAAAAACTGCCACTTGTCCCTTAATTTCGAGGAACTTGATTCTTTACGCGTTCCAACTCAGTGGAACGCGGACACTCCCTCGTCCTCTTGCGGCTGGTCGCATGTTCTTTTTAAACTTGTTTAGATTTATTAATTAATTAATTAATTTTTTTTGTCAGAGCAACACCACAAGGCGATCGCATGTTCTTTTTAAACTTGTTTAGATTTATTAATTAATTAATTAATTTTTTTTGTCAGAGCAACACCACAAGGCGAAGCTAAGGGGGAAAGCAGAGAAGACACACACTCACACCCATTCCCACATACCATACACATAACAACAATCTATAACCCAAATAAGCTTCACCCAAATACTCCTCAAAATGAGTACCAACCGTTTGAGACGTGATGAAACTTATAAGGGAATATAAGTATCTGATATAGGACTAAAGACATGAGGTCCGGTTTGATTTTCTTTTATAAAAACTAAGTGTATGGATGAACCATAGGGATGAACACAATTAGTGAGTGTTAAGGATACACGCAGTAATTTATAGGCGCACGTTAACTATGGTTTAGATTAGTTAACTCAAAGTTAATAGTTTTTATTTTATTTTTTAAAAATCAAGAATAGATGGATGAACCCTAGGGATGAATGAATCTTAACCACAATTAATGGGTGTTAAAAGGGAAATATGTCATTTTTAGGCGTGGGCATTAACTATGGTTTATGTTAGTCAACCTAAGTTTAAAACTTTTTCAATTTTTTTTTCTATAAAAACCAATTGTAGATGGATGCATCCGTAAGGACGAGCGAATCTTAATCATAGTTAGTGGGTATTAAAAGAGACATGTTGCAACCTATAGGTAGGTGCACGTGTTAACTATGGATTGAGTTAGTCAACCCAAGATAGTATTTGAAAAAATCTACAAAATGAACCCCGAATGAATCTTAATCACAATTAAATAAGAATTAAATAATTACGTGTCAAGCAGGGACGGTTTGCGCGTTCCGCTCGGCGGAACGCTCACACCGACGAAAGAATCATTCTTCTAATTTCGAATATCAAAAGAAAGCAAGTTGACGCTTTCGATTCGGTCTTCAGTAGAATGAAATCTTTTACAGTAATAACCGGACTCCGGTTAGCCTTCTCAACTAGAGATGCTAAAATGGAGAAATCATGGCCGTTGAATGGGGTGGGTAGTTATTTTTCAGTTGATAGCTATGTTCACGCTGTCATTACAAGAAAGTTTTCAGATCCATTTCTCAAATTTGAGGTTTCCTGCGAATTTAACCTACCCG
>JABCRI010000495.1:0-24065 GCA_015143295.1 Tetracentron sinense
TCAACAAAAGGGCAGGGTTTTGGTGCGCAAGAAGCGTCAGTTAGGTGGTGGCACTGGTTTCGTGGTTGCAAGGAAGGTGGGGCTAAGCCTTAGGGGCAGGGAGCTCCAGTGCCAGGGTTTCTCATCATCGCAGGCTCCTTCTCCGGAGGGCGGCCAGAAGGATAAATTGAAAAACCATCCTTAGAGATTATGATATAAAGGATTCGCAGGTCCTTAGAGAAAGAGCATCATCACTAACCCCGTATCACTTATGAGCTTTCTCAAACCGTACAGTTTAGGTGAGTGATAAGGGAACTAATAAGGCAGTGTGGTAGGGAAGTACTAGAATCCAGCGAATAGTTCAGTGTCAGACGAGAATGGATGTGGACATCACTCGGAAATAGGGAGCTAATTGTGCACGGGTATTAATAAGGGATCTTCATGGTTATTCAGCAAGCGCGTAGGCTAATATTCCGAAAGCGTAGTTGCTTGATATCTCCAAGTTTGAAGAAGGCGGCATTATATGAAATGGAGTTACACTTTAGGTTTTAAAGGTAGATGAGCATTTGTATCATGTTCTGACCTGAACACCAAGCTTGCTCAATGCCCCTACTAACAACAAAACCTCAATGGTATTCAAACAGAAGGATTTTGTCCACCTAAGGCAATTAATTCCAGTCGAGTCACTCTGTTCTTTCGGAATCCAGACCGTACCAAAGATTTAGATGCAAAATGGGGCAGAAGCTTGTGTATCCTGCCTCTAGAGTCAATTTATTAGGTCCAGGAGAGGTTGACGTCCTATTGGACTTGGTAGTTGAAGAGCACTTTACGTGAATGATATTCCGTTTTGAAGAATTCGACAGACAATATGATTTTCAACATTATACCTATCAAGGAGAATAAGAAGAAGAAGAAAGCCTGACACCATTGGTCTGTCTCAAGGAGACAAAGGGGAGTTAGGAACCACATCTTTTACGAAGTACTTTATCTTAGTAATTAAAAGCTTTTCTTCGTAAAGTCTTATATACTTTGGTTCTTGTGTTTATGTATGGTAAGTTTTTATGTCCCCCCATTGCCTTTTCTTAATAAATATGGTAGTGGTCCTCCCCAACATAAAAAAAAGTCCTCCGATTCTTGATGCTTCTCACCCTATATCAGCTCTTTATCCCTCAAGGTTCTTATTTTTTCTCATGACTAGGTGTTTGGTTATACATGTCTTTGTCTAGGATTTTTCGTCTTATTCCTCTAAATTGGATGATAGGAATCCGATGTCGCTCCTTTGTTGGTTACCTAGCCACCCTTACAGGGCATTTGGGGTTATACCATCAGTCTCGGTCTTGTCTTTTCTCTGGATGTTGCTGTTTTTTGAGACAATACCTCTATGTCTCCATGCCTGCTCCCTACTCTGTCCCCCCTGTGCTTTGTCGTCTTCACTTTCACTAGGTTTCCTCCTTATCGTCATGCCTTTACCGAGTCATGGACCTTGCTCCCACAGTAGAAAGTCTGTTTCTCATGGTAGGCCTAGTCAAAAAAAGGCCTTGTGGAAAGGGATACCTTTGGGGGCCCTCCCACACCCTCCAAAGGCCGGCTTCTCCGCTTTTAGGCCGGTAGGCACCCCCAATCCCAGACGCCCCTGTTACGTTCCATCAGTGCGGGCTAGGTGCTGACCCTACCAGGCCCTTTGTTTACTATCCGGCCCATGCCCCCGCCCCTACCTTCTTTAGAAACTCCTATTATATTCTAACATTACTATCCCTATGCCGCCATCATGATATTGAACAGGGGATTATTACATAAATTTCACCGCCCAAACCTCTTATATCCAAGTTTTCTCCTTTGAAGTTCACCAAATTTTTTTCACAAGTTAATCGGTTTCCTCATGATGATCACCTATTGGATATGGTTTTCTCTTTTCTTTCCTCTGACAACATCCGCTCCTCTTTCACCCCTTTGGCCCGACCACTTCCCGGCCGCCAGCCCCCTTATGTCTCCCTGGAGGGCACTTGGCTAGGCCAATCAATCCCTCCAATGTCCCTATTGAAGGCTGACCAGGGCCCTACTCTAAGAAGGACACGCTGGTGGAGCGCTACGTTCACCCCAGCCCTGCCCTTTGTCTTTTTGTATGTACTTCAGTACCACACTACCCGTGTCCTTCTTGACTGCCCTATTTCTCACGTATCTCTCATGCCCCTTCCTTAATGTGCCACATTGTCAGATTTATAACCATCTTGAAGTTACATTCTTTGTGTTGGTGCAGTTTGCTATCAATTTAAGAAGAAATTTTTTTATATCACACAGAAGTTGGCTCTGTCACTTCGCTCAGCCGATCATATCATGTAGTGGAATGTAAACCCCACATCCTTCGCTCCGGTGATCCAAAACTCCTCTTCTTGCATGATATTGGAGGATGAACCTGCTGTAATCTCGTCTGTCCCTCATGCCTATCCACCGGCCCTATGCGTGGGGTCTTTGATATTAGTCTCCCCGCTACCGCTTCTGCCCGGGTCAGACGGGGTCGGCCGGCCCCTGATAGTACAGACAGATGCTGTCACAGGGGTGGCTCAGTGATCCGGCACTGCGTCCACCTTGGTTTATCACTACCGATGTTGTGGTGTCAAGCGGGCGTACCGCAGTCTCCCGGAGTAGACCCGCAGGGCTCGATTAGGTGTGGGATCCTTTTACTATATCGTCTTACGAGACTTCATCGGCTCAACCTGGTCGGTCGGCCTATACAGGTGCTGATGGGGCGGATCTGTTCCTGACCGCGTTCCACCTCGGGCTATTTTGTTTTTCTGGGTTGGCACTGTGGTTGCTGAAAGCAAAGCAACCTTGGTTTTCTCGGTCTAGTAACGAGCAGAGATAGGGGTGAGTGCAACTTTGGTGAAACGCGTATGGCTTCATTCCTCGTCTATCGGAGTTCGAGTGTTCTTGTAGTAGCATTTCACCACATAACATTCTCATATATAGTAAGACCACTCGTTCTGACTCAGCATCTATATTCTATCTGTGTTCTAGGGAGTTTATGTAATTCATTGCATCATTGTTATCGATCCAACCTTTTGGGTGTAATATTAAGCTTTATGTATTAACATCCCCATATGGTCAAGTCAGACTTCATGCAACGACATTCTCATCCTTATGCTTGTAGGTGCTGAATTAGACTTCATGCATCAACATTTTCGTACCTATTAATAGCTTATGCGTGATATATCCCATTCGCGCTCTGTTGCAACCATGTAAAACTCATAGCTTGGTCCAAATCACATATGATACCAAACAACCTTCACCACTCCATCCATCAATCAGCACCACAAGCTTAATCGATTATTCAGTGTAGGATGTGTTAATTTTTTCCTTTCATTATTTAAAGGATTTTGCAGGTCTTGGTTTTAAAATTTTGGCTTTTAGTTTTGTGATTCATTGCTCCACAATCTCCAACAAAGAGGGACAACTGCAAGCGCCCAATTTGCACCCTAGTGCGTAGGGTTGCGCATATGTTGAGCTGGGGCCTTGGCTCAAGTCATATAAGCCGACTTCAAGCAGTTATTTCAGGCTAAAAACGAGCTGAGATATAATTTGAGTTTCTGTATTCTAACAAATCGAGCTCAAGCCAAACCCTGTTTGATTTGACTCAAATAGTTTTAAGGTTCGGTTCAGTCTGTGTTGCTCAGGTTATTTTTTATATTATTTCTTTGGTGATACATAAGTGAAAAATATTTCATTTACCCCTTGTTTGGTAGCCGAGCAAATAAGCGAAAACAAAAGAAAGAAAAGAAATTTGAGAAAGCGCCACTAAGAGTTGTATTAGGAAAATTAAATTTTATTTTCTTATATTTTTCCCTTGTTTTCTCTACATCCAATCAGCGGTTATTGTTAGTGCTTGTATTTTTCCATTTTAATTGTGACATTCCCTCTTTCCCAAACAACAAATTTAATTAGAATTGCAAACCTTCTATCATTGTAAGTGATATTTTGTTGACATACGGTATGCATTTTTCATTTTTTGCTTATCATTTCTTTTGGATTTTTGAGTTTTGCCTCTTGATTTCACTTTGTTTCTCTTGTTACTTGTTGCTAGAACACAACCATAACACTTGATTATGAGCAACTGTTTATACTGTTGGGTGCTCAAATTGTTTGGATGCACTCAGGTATGTATACTGAAAATTAGAAAGAAAAAAAAAAAAAAACAAAGATTTTTCTTAGTAAAACCAATATTTATTTTCTTTTCTTTTTCACCTGTCTTCTCAACATCCAATCAAGGGTTACTTTTAGTGCTTGGAATTTGCATTTTTTTTTATTGTGATGCTTCTCTTCCTCAAATAAATGGTTTAATTAGAATTGCAGACTTCTTATATTTGTAAGCTATATTATATGGAGATACGGTACGCATATCTAATTTTTCGCTTATCATTTCTAATAGATTTTATATGTTTTGCCTTTTGCTTTATTTCTCTTGTCACAGGTTAGACCTAATATAACCATATTGCTTGATAGACGTCGAAGAAAGTTGCTAGATTTAGATATATTTTAGTACCACAACTTCACATGCGAGGCAGTGGGAAGCTACGTATTGTTGAGGTTGGTCATTGTTTGGATGAACTCAGGTATGTATATTTAAAATAAGAATAAAACTCGTCTACGAGTTTTATTAGGGAAACCAAATTTTATTCTCTCTTTTTCACTTGTTTCTAAATATCCAATTGGGAGTTACGTTTAGTGCTTAGATTTTGCACAAAAAAAATTATTGCGAAGCTTCTCTTCCTTGAACAACTAATTTAATATGAATTGCCGACCTTCTGCTAACAGGGTATTTGCGTAAAAAGATTATCACTTCTAGTTGCTTCATTGTGGATTAGAGATATCTATGTTTACATTCATCACATTAGGAAGGGCTCATCATTGTGGATTAGAGATATCTATGTGCCCAACTTACCAACCAAGAAAAGTTATCATATTAGACATGTTCCTAAGGGATAACCTTTTATTTGCTTAAATCTTTCAACAGAATATTGCGACACTTATCTTTCTCAAATAACTAATTTAATTTGAATTGCAGACCTCTTATTCCTGTATGTGATTTTTTTTTGGAATACGGTATGCGTATCTCCTTTTTCGCTTATCATTTCGGAAGTTCCGCCTTTTGCTTTCATTTTGCTTCTCTTGTTACAGGATGCCCAAACACAACCATATCACTTGAAAAGCGTTCAAATTGGCTATAACCAATTATGGCCTAAATAATAGTGTTTAATTACCGATTAAAAGAAGAGATTATAACATAATCAATAATATGTTTTAGTGATTATAATTGATTAAAAAGTAATCGAAAAAAATTGATTATTTTTAATCACGCCATCTCAACTTCATTTTACTTATCTTTCCATCATTGCCACTTCCATTCTTCTCCCTTCTGTTTTCTCTGTTAATATATTTGAGTTTTTCAACTCAATTTCTCATTTTGACTTGATTTTGTTTTCAATCCTTGCTTTTCTTTTCTTTGCTAAATGTTGTACATAACACACATTCCAAGGGAGTATATTTGAAATTATAAATTTTCCCTCTATTTAATCTCTTCAATTTTAAGGCCCTTCTGAATGTGAGAAGTTTCAAGATTAATCTAGGAAATTTGGTCAATGTACCAATGCCTACAAACACAGTTCCTCCCAAGTCTCAATCATGTAAAGTAACTATATTCAAATTAACCATAATGGCTAATGAAAGAAATGAGCTTATAACAAATTGATAGAAAAAGAGCATCAGGATATAGTTATGAAAGTTTGATTTCAACTGGCATTACGAAACACGTTTTCTTTGAAAGAAATCCTGCTTGGGTTTCATGTTCGTGCGATGATATTTATGATACCGGTAACAGAATTGACAATAGTACCTAACACTAATTCAGCTTCCACGCATCAAAATTTTTCTTTTATTCAAATTCTTAAATTTCTTCCATACATAAGTTCACCAACAAATTTAATTCAGATATATTCTTATTATGTTCAGAAAATAACTTTTCCAAGTCTTCTGATAATTTCAGAATGGAAGATGGTATGGAATCTATGGATAAACACACCTAAATGAGTGTTTTGGAGAACTCTTGAGATGTATTCTCAATTCATGTTTATGTTTATGTTCAGATATATTCTCAATTCATGTTTATGTTTTAGCCATAACTTTTCTCTTAAACAGGAAAACTCACATTGTATCATATATGACATTTACGATTCAAAATGTTGTGGAAACACCTACCAGATTCTGGAGTCACCATTTCATAATGCCAAACCTGTATTTTAATCTGTCTCATGAAAAAACATGCCAATGGATCCCAGAGAATACGGAAAGCAGAATCCTTGTTGAGGCATAAAAGCAATTAAATTGGCAACATATGTGGAAAGAAGTAAAAGACCTTCCTAAATGACAGTTGGGAGCTTTTCAGGGGATCATAAAGCATAAAACTAGTAACGATGTAGCGTTACAAAAAGAAATATAAAGCACCCTTAAGCTTCAAAAGATATGACTAGGATTGCAGCTTAAGGTTTACTGGCAATAGTAAAGAAACCAGGAGAAGGCTCTACTACCACTGTAACAGCTTTCAGCCTTTACTTTTTCTTTTGGTCGACATAAATCAACATCAAGAATGGAGTATGAGTTCTACTTTATTATAAAAACTTCTTGATGGAAAATTTAACATTATTACATTTGCTTATGCCATTATCTATGGATATGATATAAATTTCATACGATAAAGATATACCAGATGAAATGCTTACTAAGAAAATTTAGTTTTCTTATATATTGTTTAAATATAGTCTCAAATTCACCAGTCCATGCTCATAGAGTTTGCTGGATCCAGCACTCCGTACCCGTCTCAGATTTTGTCACTCCTACCTGTATAAAAGAAACCTAGCTTTCATCTTTTGTAATGAATAGGTCGTTGATGTAGTTTATTGAGATCCTTAGCAAAATAGTGGTGTTATTTCCTTTTCCTTCATTTATTATGACTCTGCAATCTGCATATTGTAACCGGCCGAAATTTGGTTAGATTTCTTACTATTTAGGTCTTACAGATTACAAAATGCCATGCTGGAATAATTTGTTTCATTCATCTCTCTAGCTGATATGTTTCTCTTCTTCTTACAGTCTAAATCACCAGGGAAGAGCTTTGCCATTCAGAAGCTGGATTTGACAGATCATGGGGTGGGTAAGAAAACTGTTCTATCCTATTAAAAAGATACTCTGTCGATGCCATATGATTCTAAGTGAAAAGAAAAGTTTGAGAGACCTGAGAAATCTTAAATTAGACATTCTCCCAAAGACATAGTTGAATGATTATGGTCGAGGCCTCATCAGTGATAATAGGCCTGCCTCGAGCTTTGGCAATCTCTCATTTTCATCCCAAGCTCGGAGTTCCACCCAAAAGACTTTTCCTAATGGGGAGACCAGTATGTCAACCCCTCAGATATTGCTGTAATAATTGTGTTTTAATTCTTCTAATGACCCAATAGATCCTTTTAGAAACTGTTTTGAGTTTTAGGTTTTTTAGGATCTCTTATGATAATAGTTTCATTGGAGGTCAGTGTTCACGTCTCTCTAGAGACCGTAAAAATTCCAATCGGACACCCTTCTTATGCCCATTGTATTGAACCCTGACATCTACCCCACCATCCCATATGGTCATATGCTCCATAGAATCAAAGCTCTATGACTGTGTTGGTTGCATCTAAATATCCTCCTGGGGAAAATATATGCCTCTTGTACTCTTCAGGCTCTTAAGGGATGGGCTTAGTTTTAAATATAAGGGTGGAAATGGGTAATTCCGCTTGAAGCTTGACCTGGTTTCTTGCTGCTCGGACCCAACACATGAGATAGGTTACCCAATAGTTAGTGGGATGTTCTTTAGTCATTAAGTTGCTTGTGTTTAATTTGGTGGGTTTAGCTTTGGCGCAGTTATACACAACCAAAACCCGACCAGAATAAAAACTGTTTACTGCTCGGCTAACCTTTATGTTGGGGCCCTGGGGGACTCCATTCCTATCCAAATTCAAAATCAGACCGATGGGACCACCCTCTTAAATGATTTTTCATTGCATTCTGCTATGATACGCTGAAGAAGAATTTTTTTTTTTTATCAAATAATCATATACCCTTCAATAGGCTTTTGCCACAAGTTTGGGCCTTAAGAGGAAGGATTGCATCTTGATTACTAGTATAAATTCTGTGGCTTGTTTGAGTTTTTTTATTTTTGTTTTTTGCACACACACTTATATCTCTACTATTACAATGAGAGAAGCGGGTTAAATAGTTGGTTGATTTTTTTTCTAATATTCCTAATGAGTATCAATTTTATGGTATCTTACTTACTGTGAAAATAGTTAGTAAGGTTAAAATCTTTTATTATTCCTATTTTATCCATAACTCCATATATAAAAAAATTAAGATATTTTATTATCTTATTTTACATGAGAAAAGTTAGAAGGGTTTTTGAATTAATATCAACTACAACTAACAATAATCCCTCAATATCTCCTCGATTTCCTCAAATCCTTATCCTTATCTTCTCTCATGCTCCCTCCAAATTCGCACGTGCCGCCCACTAGTATATATATATTAGATAATTTGATTTGATTTTTTTAATACTTTTGTCAGTTCTTACTGATTTATCTGATAAATGTTGAATATCGAAGGACATGAACTGCCTGAGAATCATGGAGTGTATTTCAGGAGTTAGCACCCGTAGCAGGCACCTCAGAAGTGTGGTGCCATCTCCTTTTTAGCATATCCTAATATCCTAATAAATTGCTTTGATGAAAAGGTATCCATCTCCTTTTTAGCATTTAACATACATATATGTGCATATATATAATTATTTATTTATATGCAGGTGTGTATATATATATATATATATATATATATATATACACACACATGCAATCTCATTGGAAGTTCTCAATATATTTGGCAACTTTGACAATCTCTCCATTTCAGGTACGGTATAACTGCTGTAAATAAATAATGATTTACTGTTTGCCATGAAACTTCTTATGCCTTCTTGAGAATGCTTGATTCTGTTGACCCTTCTAAAGCACATGGTTCTGAGTTCTGATTGAAATTAATTTGTTTCCACTTGCCATGTCAGATTTTCGATAGTGAATAGGAGCATAAAACTAATTAACTAGAATATAAAGATTTATGTGTTAGTTTTTGAAGTTGCTCTTCATTATTATCAATAATGTACTCAAATAGAGAAGTATGTGAATATGGTATTGGCGGATACATTTTTTCGTATCTTCCCATAATCTATTCCATCAAACAACATTCAGTGTAATTCTTGATCACAATTTTGGAGTGACAGTATTTATCTGGTCAGAAGCATCGTGTGTATGCATATCTCAACTTGCTGGCTGTATATTTGATCATTGTCATTCATTATAAACCACATAGGCAGAGATGCACCATCATTCTGTGTCTAAATAACGAATGCCCTTGTGAGTTGTGACGTCCATAATGGTGCATTCATAAGCATTTTTCCTAACTTCCTCTTAAGATTATGAAAACACGAACATAACAAACCAAAAGACTAGGAACAATATTCCGCATCAAGACTTGATGCGGGATGTTTTGATGAAGAGACATGTTATTCAACACTTATTTGACATTTTACATCTTTTTATGCCAATTTTAAACAGTTTTTTGACATTTTCCTATCCAATTCTTTACCACAGGTTACTGATGCAGAAGACATCCTTAGATTGCTTATTGCAATCAATGTGAAGGACAAAAATTTTGATCTTTTCAAGATATACGTCTACTTAGTTTGGACAGAAAATTGGCACTTATCTGATCCTCTGTTGGTAGACAAACCAATGATTTTCAAAATGTGGGGGGTTTGTCTTCGGAATTGTTGGCTCATATTTTGAAGGCTCGGGTCATTAGTTGTGGAGGCTTGGATGAAGTGCTGGCTTGCTACATTAGGGTGTCAATACCACAACTTCGGATCAAAATCCATTCTGCTCACCACTTATTGCTAATCCACTAGCCACCATATATGCTTGGCTACACAAAAAAAGGGGAAAAAGTAATGTGCCTGGAACAGTTTCATTTTTGTTATAGCTGCTAACTTGGCTTATATTGAGAAGGGGCTAGTCATTTCTTAAGAAGGCTTGTGTAATAACCCAATTGTAATTTGGAATTTTTGGGTTTTGGATTTGTTAGTCTCGTTGGGGCCCAAAGAAAGAAAGCCCTTAGTAGAGGCTTAGATGGGCCAAGCCCATACACGCTTAAGCTTTGAGTGATAGTTTAAATTTTATAAAAATAGGGAAGCAGGAAGGGACTAAAGTGGGGTTGAGAGAATTGAGGGAGTGAAGAACTTCATATTTAGGATTTTTCTTTTGTTTTCATATTTTCTCTTTTATGTCCTAAACCTAAGAAACAATTAATGTTGATGATTCAATAGCACAGGGAAGCAATCAAGAAGGTGGAGAAGATCATTAAAGACTCAAAATTAAAGACTTCAAGTGGCAAAAACGAGGTAGGAATCTAACCTTGTCACGCCCCCAAAATTAGCACACACAATCTCATTATTGCGTGGATCCCAAGGCGAGAACTGGAAACAAATCCCCAAGTATAATGGAAATCATAAACTTTAATGATTTGTTAACAGAGAATAATATCAAGCAATGTCTTAAATTCTCAATAAAAGAAATACGTTAACACAAGTGTACCTCACTGCATGTTCTCACTCTTACTAATAGGAAAAGAAATAACTAAGGTTTCGTTGCCTCTACATGGAACGACCCTCTATCTTCTTTAGATATCTCCTGAAAAATAAAATCAAACAAGACTGAGCACAACGCTCAACAAGAGAACACAACCATTAAGTGCACAAAAATATTTAGTGTGTAACAATTTAGAGTATCTTGATGTCGCTATTACGTTGTCTATGTATGCAATAACAACCAATTGGTATGATTGTACATTTTCAAGTATGTAATTTCCTTACTCATTTTTACTTGTCATTAGGGATTGTACAAAACTTTACCCTATTAGCAATCATTGAGGACCATACACAACTTGTCCAATTAGAAAACCCAGGTATGTTCAAAACTTCACCCGGATAAGCATCCTTTGTGATCTTACTATTGATATATATAATATTGAGAGTATACTTGTAAAAGGACATATATGTAATGTTCTCTCTTTATATAATATGCTAGTGGGGTTCTTCTTCAAACCTATTCTCTAACAAAGGATGAAGTAGCTTGATAAAACCAGAAGTAAGCACCAAATGAAGAAAGAGCTTCTATGACGTCACTAGTCGTACGGATGACATGAGTCGTACGATCTAGGATGCTCCTCGGGGTACTCTAAAGGTATTTTTTGAGAGATCTTGATTTTTGAGGATTATTGAACCCTATTTCATGAGATTTGGTTAAATATTGATGAAGTTACAATGATTTAAATAAAAAATTCAGAAAAATTTGAAAAAAAATACTGTTTTGGTTCAGAATTTTTTCCGCTTGAATAGGTTGTTGCTTCCGCTGTTTATTAGTCATGGTTATACCATTTTTTAATAGGAACACCTTGAACTTATTTTTTCTTCGTTTGGATGGGATTTGAAGAAGTTGTGATGGTTTTACAACCACCTTTTCACTACCCTTTTTTTGCTAAAGAAGGTTTTTTACACCCTATTTGTTATAACAACTTAAATCATCTCTTTGGTATTCTTAATACCATTGGATCTTTTGTTGTTGATATTTTTCATTGATTGGTTGTTTGCCCCTTGAGTTTCTTCTATGGATGCTAAAGTTTTGACTCTGCTGGCTCTTTCTAACTCTGTTGTCCACTCTATCAACAATATTAAATTCAATTGTGATAATTTTCTTACGTGACAATACTCGATTGAGTTTTATATTGGGGGCCACTTTAAAATGAGATATCTTGATGGTAAGACCCTACAGTCGGAGATAGATATTGCTGAAATTGCTAAGTAGAAGACAGAGAATTGTATTATTTTGGGTTGGTTATTCAATTCCATGGAACCTCAGATTGCTGGGAATTATATTTTTTATAAAGATTATCATGACCTTTGGGAGGCTCTTATTCAGGCTTATGCCCTAATAGAGAATGATGCTCGGATTTATCAGTTTGCTCATGAGATAGCTCACTTTCAGTAAGAGGATTTGTCTATTCTAGATTATTTTGGGGCTCTTCAGCATCGTTGGAAAGAATTTAGCCATTATGAGCATCTTTCTGAATTATCTACTGTTTTTGTCAAGATTATGATGAGGCGAATTGAGCGTCACCTCATTTATGATTTCTTGGGAGGTCTTCGGGCCAAATTCAAGTAGTTGCATATTCAGATTCTTGCCACCTCTCCTTTGCCATCTCTCTGATCTGTGTACTCCACTGTGTGTAATGACCCGCATTAAATTTACTTATCTTCAAGATTTTAAAAGTTAATTCCCTATATAAATGTGCTTAAATTATATGTCAATCCTAGGAGAAATCAATGTATTAAAAACCTTGATTAAGAAAAATCATTTAATTTAGTGAATTTTTAAAAATAAATTGCATGAATTAAAAGAAGAAGAATAAGTTTTTAAAAAATCATAAATTTGGGGATCGGCGCTATTGATCGATCGCTTGACACGGTGATTTTTGGCCGTGTTGCACGATTTTACGAGTTTTTAACTGGGGTCTCCAAACTCTATAACTAGCCCTCCAACTCGAGAATTAGGGTTTATATATGCTTCTAAACCTAAAAGAGAGAAAAATGAGAGTTTTTCTGAGAGATCAAAAGGGGGAACTGAAAGAGTTCAAAGATTGGAGCAGGAAAATGAGAAAGGAGGCTTGGAGATCGATATAGAACCCTATTCGCAAGCGATAGATCGTAGGAAAGCGATCAAGTGAGGTAACATTGCCTAAACAATGGCACTCCTTGCAGCCAGGTAACTTGTTGCAGCTGCACCTGAACAAGTGGAAGTGCATGTGCCACCACCTCCTCCTTTGGTACATCATATTGCAGGAATTGAAGCTTTTAGGAGACTGAGGCCCCCAACGTTTTATGGTACCACTGATCCAATGACAGCTGAAACATGGATCATGCAATTGGAGAAGATTTTTAGGGTGCTCCGATGTACAGATGAACAGAGGGTTGATTGAGCTACATTTGTTATGGAAGGAGAAGCCGAGCACTGGTGGAGAGCTACGGTAAGACAGCGAGACATCACAAGGACAGGACAACCATGAACATGGACAAAATTCCTAGACTTATTTTACAAGCAGTATTTTCCAGCTTTTGTCAAGGAACATAAAGAAATTGAGTTCCTCGCCTTGGAGTAGGGAGAGATGATAGTGGTACAATATGAAGCGAAGTTTGCTGAACTATCTCGATTTGCATCTCAACTGATCTCAAATGAGAATATGAAGGTCAGAAAGTTCGAAAGAGGTCTAAGGGCATTCATTAGAGACAAGGTTTCTATATTATAACCAGGAACTTTTAGAGAGATAGTGAATAAGGCTAAGATAGCCGAGAAGAATTCTGAGGAGTTCTTCAAGAGAAGGGACAACAACCTAAGGGACAGGAAAATGGTTAGAGGTCAGACCAGTGGGCCAGTACAACCAGAGAAGAGGGTCAGGCCTACCCCATATCTGGTTACAAGGCCAGTGCAGAATACTTAGAGGCCTACACCGGCCCCTCGCCCTACCACGACCACGACATCAGTAAATCATCCTGCCCAGCCTACTCCTCCAGTAGTGTTGGAGATTTGTGCTCATTGTGGGAGAAAGCACAAGATTGGGGAATACTGCACTCTCACTGGCGGATGTTTTCAGTGTGGTGAGTTAGGACATCAGATTAAGGAATGCCCTCAGTGGTCACAGCCAACACCTCAGCAGTCCCATATGCAAGGAAACAGGCCTCCAGCTAGGCAGACACTACAGCAAAAGCCTCTTCTGGCACCAAAGACTCAACAGGCTCCTCAGCCCCCTCGCTAGAACACTCAAGGGAAAGTCTTTGCCATCTCGGAGCAGGATGCTCTAGCCTTAGATGATGTGGTCCAAGGTACGTATGACTTATAATTTAATTAAGTAAAAATAATTGCATGTTGTAAATTGATTTTGTGAAATTGTACTTGTAGAAACAGGATATTATACGTGTATATATGGGTGATTTTGTGGAATTATATACATTGTATGAATTAGATGATGATATACTAAATTTACACTTAGTTATTTATGAACTCAGGATCACTATTGATAAACGACTGTCTAACACACGTACTGATTGACACAGGATCAACACACTATTTCGTCACACCTAAGTTTGCCCAAGGTTTTCCATCAGGGTCGAGTCGGCTAGATAGTGAGTTGTCTATTGCCAATCCCCTTGGTAGCTTAGTCATCACAAGTGAGGTGTACAATGCCTATATTGTCTGTGTGGGGCAGCACGAGTTACCAACGGATCTAATAGTACTCGACTTCCAGGATTTTGATGTAATTCTAGGAATGGATTGGCTTTCAACCTACCATCGGAATGTCGACTGCTTTAAGAAGAGAGTTGATTTCAAACCAGTCAATGGAAATCCTTTCCACTTTCAAGGATTGAGGAAAAAGGACCTTGCCCGGTTTGCGGCATTGGGCATTACTACCTCAGAAATGTTAGCATTAGTAAACATTCCAGTGATTAGTGAATTCATGGACATATTTCCAGAAGAACTTCCAGGGCCTCTCACCAGACCGAGAAGTAGAATTCATGATAGACTTAGCCCCGGAACAGCACCAATATTAAGAGCATCTTATAGGATGGCTCCAGCTAAATTAAAAGAATTGAATGAACAAATTGAAGAATTGCTTCACAATGGTTTTATCCGACCAAGTGTATCACCGTGGGGAGTTCCGGTACTGTTTGTGAAGAAGAATGACGGATCGATGAGGATGTGCATCAATTATAGGCAATTGAACAAGGTCACCATAAAGAATAAATATCCTCTACCAAGAATAGATGACTTGTTTGATCAATTGCAAGGGGCAAAATTCTTTTCCAAAATCGACTTAAGGTCAGGATATCATCAGTTGAAAATTAGATCAGAAGATATTCCTAAGTCGGCATTCAGGACAAGATATGGACATTACGAATTCTTGATGATGTCATTCGGGTTAACAAATGCACCTGCAGCATTTATGAATCTGATGAACAAAGTGTTCAAACCAGCCCTTGATAGTTATGTCATAGTCTTTGTTGATGATATTCTAGTGTTTCCAAGACTGGGAGGATCATGACCAACACCTTCGGATCACACTTGAAACCTTTAGAGAGCATAGGTTGTTTGCTAAACTGAGTAAGTGTGAATTTTGGTTAGAGAATGTGGTATTCCTAGGCTATGTGGTTTCTGGGGATGGGATTTCAGTTGATCCTACGAAAATTGAAGCTGTATCAGATTGGAAGAGACCAAAGAGTGTGACAGAGATAAGGAGTTTCCTAGGCCTTGCTGGATATTACAGAAGGTTTGTAGAGGGATTTTCGAGCCTGGCAGCACTACTCACCCACTTGACTAAGAAGAATGCCAAGTTTATATGGAATAAGAAGTGTGAAGAAAGCTTCTTAGAGTTGAAGAAGCACCTCACCACGGCACCAATCCTTACAGTCCCAACGGGTAGTGGACGATTTGTAGTATATAACGATGCTTCTCATGTGGGTTTAGGATGTGTTCTGATGCAACGCGGGAAAGTCATCGCTTATGCTTCCCGGCAATTGAAGGATCACGAGAGGAACTATCCTACTCACGACTTGGAACTGGCAGTAGTTATTTTCGCTCTTAAGATCTGGAGACATTATCTGTATAGTGAGCAATTTGAGGTGTACACGGACCATAAAAGTCTCAAGTATTTATTTTCACAAAAAGAGCTTAATTTGAGACAGCGCCGTTGGGTTGAATTTATGAAGGATTTCTCTACAATGGGAATGGAGCTATAACCTTTAGGGGTAGACTTTGTGTACCAGCAAATGAAGAGTTAAGGCGTGAGATTTTGGATGAAGCACACAGATCTAAATATACAGTCCATCCCAGAGGTACAAAGATGTATCAAAATCTCAAGAAACATTTTTGGTGGAAGAACATGAAAAGAGATGTGGTTACACACGTGTCCAAGTGTTTGGTGTGTCAGCAAATCAAGGCTGAACACAAGAGACCAACCGGATTACTACAGTCTCTTCCCATTCCCGAGTGGAAGTGGGAAAATATATCCATGGACGTTATTGTAGGGTTGCCAAGGACATCTACGAATTTCGATGCAATTTGGGTCATAGTGGATCGTTTAACTAAGTCGGCTCACTTTCTTCCCTATCGGATGACTTATAACTCTAACAAACTGGCAAAATTATATATAAAGGAAGTAGTCTGATTGCATGGAGCACTGGTCAATATCGTTTCTGATAGAGATACCAAGTTTACATCGAGATTCTAGATGAGCTTTCAGTAAGCCATGGGATCTCGACTCTATTTTAGCACAGCATTTTACCCACAGACAGATGGTCAGACAGAGACGGTAAATCAGATCATTGAGGATATGCTCCGGTCATGTATGCTAGACTTCCTAGGTAGTTGGGATGAACATTTTTCATTGGTCGAGTTTGCTTATAATAATAGCTACCAGACTAGTATCCAGATGGCTCCTTTCGAAGCATTATATGGTAGGAGTCGTAGGTCTCCTCTTTGTTGGGATGAAGTAAGGGAAAGAAAACTTCTAGGCCCTCAGTTGGTTGAACAAACTATAAACAAGGTTAATCTGATCAGGAAAAGATTGAAGACTGCTCAGAGTAGGTAGAAAAGTTATGCAGACACCAGAAGAAGAGATTTAGAATTTCAAGTTGGAGATAAGGTCTTTATCAAGATATCTCCTACTAAAGGAATAATGAGATTCGGGAAGCGGGGCAAATTAAGTCCAAGGTATGTTGGACCATTTGAAATCATCAGAAGGGTATGAGAAGTAGCATACCGGGTCACTTTAGCTCCTCATATGGCAGCAATCCATAATGTCTTCCATTATCCATGCTAAGAAAGTACATTCCGGACTCATCTCATGTCATTGACTTGGAACCACTAGAAGGTCGAGAAGATTTGACGGTGATTGAACAACCAGTCCAAATTCTGGATCAAAAGGAACATGTCTTGCGAAAGAAGACCATTCGCTTTGTTCTCCTACATTGGCAACACCACTTCAACGAAGAAGCTATATGGGAAAGAGAGGATGAGGTTCGAGAAAAGTATCCCCACCTGTTCGACTAAGGTATGTAATTTCGAGGACGAAATTCTTTTAAGGGAGGGTGGATGTAATAACCCGGATTAAATTTACTTATCTTCATGATTTTATGAGTTAATTCCCTATATAAATGTGCTTAAATTATACGTCAATCCTAAGAGAAATCAATGTATTAAAAACCTTGATTAAGAAAACTCATTTAATTCATTCAATTTAGTGAATTTTTAGAAATAAGTTGCATGAATTAAAAGAGGAAGAAAAGGTTAAAAAAAAATTTGGGGATTGGCGTTGTCGATCGATCGCCCGATGCGGTGATTTTTGGCCGTGTAGCACGATTTTGCGAGTTTTTAACTCCCTGGGGTCTCCAAACTCTATAAATAGCCCTCCAACTCGAGAATTAGGGTTCCTATATGCTTCCAAACCTAAAAGAGAGAAAAGTGAGAGTTTTTCTAAGAGATCAAAAGAGGGAACTAAAAAAGTTCAAAGATTAGAGCAGGAAAAGGAGAAAGGAGGCTTGGAGATCGATATAGAACCCTATTCGCAAGTGATAGATCGTAGGGAAGCGATCAACGGAGGTAAATAACAACCTTAGTCTTCAATATTTTTAACATTAACCTAAAAGATGAATTGAATGAAGTAGACCTAAGTAAGAACATGAAAGTACATAGGATGTGGAGAACCTTGATTTAATTCTTATCTTATTATTGATGGATTTGTTAAAATAGGATGTGAAGAACCTTGATTTTTATTCCTATCTCATTATTTAAGGATTTATTAAAATAGGATGTGAAGAACCATGATTTGATTCTTGTTTTATTATTTATGGATTCGTTAAAATAGGATGTGAAGAACCATGATTTTTATTCTAGGAAGCACAGATACGGATACGGGATACGGATACGGCGATACGGCAAAACCTAAAAAAATAGGATACGGGTACAGCCAGGATACGTCTGTAATTTTTTTTATAAATAATAATAATACTATATTTTGTATTATAATGACAAAATAACCATTGGTTCAGTTCTGTTTATGTATAAAAAAGACCATGTCCACGGGTCTCCAAAAAAAATTAAATAAAAATAAAAAAATTTAAAAAAAAATATAAACGGCCGTATCCTGGCTGTATCCCGGACGTATCCATGCCGTATCGGAGCCGTATCCGAAATAAAAAATTTATTTTTAATTAACAGGATATGTTTCAGCCATATCCCACCGTATCAGAGGCATATCCGTATCCGATACGTATCAGATACGGGTACGAACCCCTATTTGAAGTATCTGTGCTTCCTAGTTTTTATTCCTATCTCATTATCTATGGATTTATTAAAATAGGATGTGAAGAACCATATTTGATTTCTATCTTATTATTATAGATATGTTAAATTATGATGTGAAGAATATGTTTAGATTATTTATGATTCAACGAAGGATTGGGAAATTTTATTGAAGTGTATGGATGATTAAGGAGAATGGATGGAATTGAATGGATAAATTATTATGGGATTTTAACCGTATGTGAGTTGATTTTATATTTATAATTCATGAAAATTCTAATTAATGAATGGTGTTATAATTAGGATGTTGATCTAGATTTAAACTGAAAGGGAATATTGATATTTACATTAAAATCGTGATTTATGTGTGCCTTGATATAAATTGTGAT
Source organism: Tetracentron sinense (assembly GCA_015143295.1). NCBI lineage: Eukaryota > Viridiplantae > Streptophyta > Magnoliopsida > Trochodendrales > Trochodendraceae > Tetracentron > Tetracentron sinense. The sequence continues at coordinate 18,905 of JABCRI010000495.1, forward strand.
TTTATATTGCGAATCATTTGGAAATATGATGTTTTGTGTACTTCATTTATGTTTCTTATACGTGATATACATTTGGGTAAAGGAGCCTTTGAGGAAAGTCGAGCTTGCCAAGGCCTGGTTAACATAGTGGGATGGGGTGCTATGGTGAGATGTCATATGGCCCTTGATGGTTACTCTTAGGTGTAATTTAAACAAAATGTGTATCATTGAGCACTCACGAATGAAAAGATGCATAATGATTAAGAGAGAATCTAAGACACTAAGAAAAGAATAAGTAAGACCGAAGATAAAAGTAAGAAAGAAGAAGAACATATAAAAGCGATAATGTATATATGTGTTGTGCACCACCGAATACCATCAAAGGGCTAGAAGTATGCCAAAGTAAGTAAGCCGTCGTACCGGGAAATGTACTTAGCCATCCGTGCCGGGTAATGTACGAAGGGTGGTATCTCGGTAAAGTAAAATATAATAACCCCTTTCCTTTACAGTAAAGTAGTATTTTAAGTTATTAATAATGCATGTGAATGGTTTGTTCCTGAAATAATAAAGTATGTAGTAAGAAAAGTAAGAAAGTAAGGAAAGAAAAGAAGAAAAGAAAGAAAATGACATCATATATTTGGTTTTTTTCCACACTCTGATTATGTACGTGAACTAATGTATGAATTTGTATACTGCATGTAATTTAATATTCATTATATTGTCCTTTATGGTCTGTTATATACGTGGAGTAACTTGTTACTCAGCCGATGACTTTTGTTGTCGGCAGGTTCAGGTTTTAATATTTGTGCGCCTAGACCGTGAGAAGAAGAGGAATACTTCGACGAACCGGAAGATGATCATCCCAAGGAAGAACGGGATCTTGATCGTTGGCCCTACTATTGAATTTTATTTGGTTATGATCGAATTTCAGGGAAACTTTAATTTACCTTATGGATATTTATGTTAGTTTAATTTGAGGATGATCATGATGGAGGATCATATTTAATTTATTTCAGTTGCAGTAAATGATTATGAATTTAGTTGAAGTTTTAATTGAATAAATTTTTAAGATCGTATTTTAGTATGCGTTAAATGCTTTAACAGGATGGTTTGTCAAGCAGGCCACATGCCAAGATCTCACATTCTCTTAGGTGGGGTTTTGGGGCGCAACACTGTGTTTGGTGAGGAACATCGCCGGGCTGTTATGTCTTCGAGCGCCATTCCTGTGTCCATTTCGGATCGTACCGCCTTTGCTACTAATTTTAGTTTTGCTATTGTCCATGGTAGGGGGAGTGATAGGAGCCGTCGTGGTCATGGCAGTCGTGGCCGTGTCAAACCTACTACTCCTTGTAGTTATTGTGATATAGTAAGACACGATCGTGATCATTGTTACCGTTTGCATGGCTATCCCGAGGGTTACCAACCTCGTCTTTCTGCTCACTTTACTACGACTCCTGCTGTTGATCCTCAATCTTCAATTGTTGTCAATGATCCTTTCGAGTCCATGAGAGCCCAGGTTGCTGAGATGATCTGAGCTAAGTTTCGTCTGCAGAGTGATTCTCCTGATATTGTTGCTTTTTTGCCACAGGTATCCATGCTCCATCGGCCTATGCCGCTACTACATCATCTTCTTCTCCTAGCTGAGTTATTGACACTGAAGCTACTGATCATATAACTGGTGATTCATATGGTTATTCCATTTATTCACCTTCATTGCCTACTGTAAAGGTTCGCTTGGCTGTCTCATCTCTCTCTTTATCTCATGTGTTACATGTTCCTCATTTATATTATAACCTTCTTTTAATGAGTATTCGTACTACCAAACTTAATTATTGTGCTATGTTTTATCATTCTCATTATCTCTTTCAGGACCTAACTATGAGGAATATTGTTGGTAGATGAGCGGAAAGAAGCGGACTTTACTACCTTGACACTGATTATTCTCCTGATCGAGTCTTCCCTATAGTTGTTATTGTTTCTGTTTTTCCTATTTTTGTTGATGCAATTCTTGATACTTATCGTTTATGGCATGTCCAGCTTAGGCATATTGGATCTAAGACTTTATGTTCTTTGATTTCTACTTTAAATAAACTTTGTTATTCATCTATTTTTCAATGTGATACATGTAAGTTTACTAAACATGTTTGTACTGTTTATCCTTCTCGAATGCATAGATATCGTTCTATTTTTCAGTTAGTTCAATCGGATGTTTGGGAACCATCTCATGCTCCCTCAAGTGATGGTTTTGTTATTATGTTACTTTTATTGATGATTACACTCAAGCTACTTCGATGTACCTTCTTAAGTCTATGGATGAGGTGTTCTCTAAATTTTAATAATTTTATGCTATGATTGTTATCCAGTTTTGTGGTCATATTAAGGCCCTTCGTTCTGATAATGAGGGTGAGTATCTCTCTGCACCTTTTGTCGGGTTTCTTAAAACTCATGGGATTGTCCATCAGCTTACCTATCCTTACACGCCTCAACAAAATGGCGTTGTTGAGCGCAAAAATTGTCATTTAGTTGGTGTCACTCATTCTTTGTTGTGAGGAGTGTAGGTGCTTAAGCCTTATTGGTCTATGAATCTTCTCACTATATGTTTTCTCATCAATCGAGCTCCTTCTCGTATTCGGACAGAAGGATAATTGAAAACTCGTCCTTAGAGAATTGTGATATAATGAGGTCCAGTCCTCAAGAGAAAGAGATAATCAATACCCCAGATCACTTGATAGAGCTTCACAAAACTTGTAGTTTAGTGAGTGATAAGGGAACTAATAAAGGTCAGTGTGGGTCGGAAAAGAATCCAACGAATCGTTCATGTCAAGAGAGAATGGAATGTGAAAATCGATAATACTCAGACAAAGGGAGCCATGTTGCAGGATAACAGAGGATAGAGGTTATTCCGGTAAGCTCGGGAGCTAATATCGAAAGCGTATTAGATATATCTTCAGATTTTGAAGAAGCTGAATTAAACGAAATGGAGGACACTTAGGTTTTGAAGGAGAGATGATCATGGATCATTTTATGGCTGAACACCAAATCTTGATCAATACCCTACTAACAACAAAACCTCGATGGGTTTTCAAACAGAAGGATTTTGTCCAACCTAAGGAAATTATTCAAGGCAAGTCAAATTGTCTCTTTGAATCCAGACCGGCCAAAGATTTAGAGGTGAAATATGGGGCATAAGCTTGTGTAGCTGCTGTGAGTACCTGAATTTTAACCCCATATTCCCGATCAGGATAAATCCCGAGGAGAAATAAGCGATAAATTGCAATTGAAAAAAAGAGTCACCACTTATCTAATTCTGAGAGAAATAGGTCTCTGAAATGGTTGGATAAAGCATAGTCTGAAAGTCAGAGGTCAGGGTAAGGGATTCATTTGAGTTAGGGGAAGGTGTTAGGCGCCCCTAAACTCCCATCCGGAGATGGTTACCTACTCCCTAAGTCTGAATCAAACAAAGGAAACCATAAAGAAGCTTGCAGTTTGATCTATATGCTGAGCAAAGTGATATGAATGAAATAAATAAATTGAGATAGGCAGGATAAGAACGGAATAGGGATTCTATCCTAGGGGGAGCTGAACCCGATCAGGGTTGCCTATGTATCCACTATTAGTGGAATCAAGCCACACGTAGTTCCGAAGGGGATTGATGGATGGTTTGATTTGATTTGATTTGATTGATTGGAGATTGATGGATTCGATTGTTTACGCTCACTTGTGAACGAAATGGCCTTTTAAGCTCGTGCTAAGGAGCGATGGGGCAGTTTAAGCCCTTGCCGGGGAGCCTCTAGAGGTGGGTATTTGAACAGGGTTTGAATCGAGACTCTAATAGGGGTTTGACTAGGTAGGTAGGGTTTAACTAGGGTTAAGCTAGGGTTTAACTAGGGTTAAGATGGGGTTTACCTAGTGTTTAACTAGGGTTAAGCTGGGGTTGCCTAGGGTTTACCTAGGGTTAAGCTGGGTTTGACCTAAGGTTTAACTATGGTTAAGCTGGGTTTGACCTAGGGTTTAACTATGGTTAAGCTGGGGTTTACTTTGGTTTAACTAGGGTTTACCTAAGGTTAAGCTAGGGTGTACCTAGGATTTAACTATGGTTAAGCTGGGGCGTACTTAGGATTTAACTATGGTTAAGTTGGGGTTTACCTAGGATTAAAATAGGGTTTGGGGCAGAGATTCGATAGGCGAAGCTATATTTGAACTGGAATTTGGGCAGGGGTTCAACTAGGCGAGGTTATATTTGAACTAGGATTTGGGCAAGGGTTCGACAAGCGAGCTATATTTGAACTGGGATTCGGTCAGGGGTTCGATATGCGAGGCTATATTTGAACTAGGATTTGGGTAGGGGTTCGACAGGCAAGGCTATATTTGAACTGGGATTTGGGCATGGGTTCGACAGGCGAGGCTATATTTGAACTGGGATTTGGGCAGGGGTATGAATGGGCAAGCCATCTAAGCAGTTAAAGCAATTTAAAGTGTTTTAAAAAAATAATTTAAATACTAAAAGACAAAGCAAAAGACAGGGTTTGGAGATATGTTACCTTCCAGGAAACCCAAAAAAGGTCTCTGAAAGAGGTCCTGAGAATTGATCATTCGCAATCGACTTTCCCGAGAATCCGAGTGCTACAAGGAGTTTTGAAGAAGAACATGGAAAGAGAGGAGAGTGAATGAGTGAGAAATGAACTGAGGGGGCTGGGGTTTTTATAGTTTCTCAAAACAGGGGGGTGAAGTAGTGCTCCTATGGATAAAAACCCCAAAAAGTGAGGCAGCAAGGAATAGTGAGGTGGCAAAAGTGTGCCACATAGGGGGGCGCTGTTTGAAGCAACGCCCTTATGCAGATTTTCCAAAAAAAGGCCAGTCGACAAGGGTTTAACCGGTCAAAAGGGCCGAAGAAATAGGCCCATAAGGGAGCTCTATTTGAAGCAGCGCCCCTAGCTAGAGGGGCAAAATTTATATTTTTTTTCTTTGACTCGCCACGTGGCACTCTCCGATTTGCCGATAAGCTGATTTTCCCTTTTTAGCCCAAAAATAGTCAAAATGGAACTTATAAAATCCAGAATAATATTTTAGATAAAACATGAACTTTTCAGTACTTTGCAAGGGCATTTTGATAATTTTTCACTCCAGGGGTATTTTGGTCATTTTCTACTGTTTTAAGTCCAATTACTCCACAACCTCGCAA